>PVKS010040764.1:0-16432 GCA_004027875.1 Aplodontia rufa
TCCACAGCCTTGGTTATGTGAGGAGCTCAGAGGCTTAATTGAAACCCAGGCTGCCCCATATATTCCAAGCTTCTTGTGGCTGGTTACACTCCAGGGCTAGGGGTGGAAGACTCGCCCCGCCCACAGGGACACGTCACAATGGCGACGGGCCGCTGACTAGATTGCTAGCAATCTCTCCCCAGCGCTTTCTGGAAGACTAGGCAAAGCAATGAGCAGGCAGTTCGCAGTGGTGCTTGGTCATGAAATTCAGATCCTTCCTCCGTTTCAGGTTGCAAGCCTTTGCCCGGCGCAGTGCGGCGCAAATTAGCTAATGAGCAGAAATATAACTGGACTTAAAACCGAGTTCATATATATGAAGAGCAGTCCAATTAGGGAGTTGGAGGCCAGATTAGGGGATCTGACCAGGGGTAGCTTGGTCCCCTGTGAGGAAGTTCCACTCCCACCGGGTGTGGGGGTGGCCCCGCGTTTGGCAGCCGCTTCCTCATTTATTTTTTTGGTTTTTTTTTTTTTTTCTTTTGGGTTAATGCTCTTCACTTTTCCTTTGGGGTCAAAGAACTAGCAGGAGGCAATGCCTGCCCGTTCAGGGAAAATCGTCCTACCGTGGGAATCCACGTGCCAACGAGCAGCCTGTGCTGACTCTCGGGAGCTTCACGGGGTCAGTGTCCCTGGGATAACCGCCATCTTCCTCCATCTCATCTGGATTTCTTAATTAGATTAAAGAAATATACTTTCCTTTTGAAATTCAAAGATACAATAAATAAAAAAAATGATATTAGATCTCTGTATGCTAATTTGCATAGTTAAAATAATTTTTAAAAATAAATTTTAATAAAAGATGATAGGGAGAAGTATAATCAAATATATATAATAACACCCATTCATTTTTAAATATAAATTATCTATATCATTGTAAAGCTGATGCCTATTAAAAATACTACCATTCCTTTTTGTGATTGACAAAATAAGACATTTTATACTAATGTATAAGCATATCAGCAAGCATTATTATATTATTGTACAATTGTTTAACAGATCTTTAACAGATCTTCTCTTTCTTTATGAGATATTTGTCCTAGGAGTTTCCATATCACATATTATCATTAATTCACTTACCACAGTTTACAGGATGTATTTATGTGATATTCTAAATTTAATAGTGGTCTCTACTATTTATATTTATGTAACAGGAATACAAAGCCCTTGTGTTTTGGTCAACATAAGGTCCCTAGCAAGTTACAGTGTCTCACTTGTTAGCATTGCTCCACTCCATGCCTGTGAAAGAATGCATTAGTCCCCTAGAGATATGAAGTTTGGGGGACAAAAACTTTTCATTTGCTATTTCATTTTAGTATATCTAATTTTAAGCCACTCTACATAATAGGGAAATTTGTGAATACAAGAATTGCAATAATTTTTGTGTTATTAGACTAGTTCAAAAAAGACATACACTCATGGTGTCTCTGTTGCATTTGGAAACTTCCTTCTGCTGATGAGAAGAAGTTTTTTAAGTATTAGATTTTCTTTCTAATTAAAAATACATTCACACCAGCACAGAATTAATGAAGGGTAATATATTAATATAACCTTAATTATGGTAATTGAATGCATTGTCTTTCCTTCTTGCTTTCTACAGTCACAATAAAAAAGATTAATATTTATTTGTAATGTTCAGTCAATTGATAAATCTATTTATGTGACCTGCCAAGATTCACTGTACTTTTGGAGATTAAATTCATCTTGAACTTGCAAAATAAATCTGATATAGATGTTACATGTACTGTAGTGGAAAAAACTCTAAGAAAGCACTTTATAAATTTTAATACAATCAGAAATGAACATGTTTTAACTTAATTGCCTTAATGTGCTTAAAGTCAATCACAAAATAATTTTGTATTCATATTACATTCTACTTTGAAAATTAACATTTAATGAGAAAAACTGAAAAAGGCATGTAGGTCATGACTAAAATTTGGTAATGAAAAGAAGTGACTGAGAAATTGATTAATATATCTCCATTGTGAAGGCTAATTTTTTCAAGTTGGCCATCCTGCTTTCTTAAAATAATTTTAATATAATGGTAGACAGCAGGAAAACTGCAGTTAATGAGCATTCTCACACGGTTACAGGTTAGAGTGAACATCTACAATTTCATTGAAAGAAAAGTGTTTCTAATCAAAATACTATCTTCACTGTTATTATTTCTCAAGTTTTTTTTGCTATTTATATATAATATATTATCTACAAAAACAGAATTGGGCTGAAAGTTCACAAAGATACATATAAATTTGCACACCACTGGCAAAGAGGAAAGTTTATTAGCTATATAAAAAACTCTTAATAATAATAATAATTTTAAAATTCCCAAGGTATATATAAATCTATAGAACAATATTCATTAGAAAGATAATTAGGTCAAGTAATGAGTTTGAAAGTGAAACCTATCAAAGATAAATATAAGTAATTATGCTTTGTACTTATAGCACTGTTTTTAGTTAAAAATAAAACTAGTTCTGTTAATAGTTATTGTAAGTTTAAATTAATCTGAATTTTAGGGAGACTTTAAGAAAATAATGACATAATCATATGGCATTTGAATTATTTTTGAAATGATTACTTGATATTATTGTTTCAAAAGTTACCTTTGTATAAATTTATTTGACAATAATCATAGTTTATAAAAAGGTTACTGCTCACTGTTTCTATGTATTCAATCTATTTTGTGAGAAGTTTCAAATCAATCAGCAATATATTATCAAGCCCTTTAATTTAGTGGGACATTTTTTTAAGAGAGATGAATTAGAGTGAGAGAGAAAGAGACAGAGAGAATCAATTTTATTTAGATTTCATCTGTTTTCCATTTCTCCAACACTTAGTTGTATATGTGGGGCTGGGGTTTAAACACAGGTCCTTGCACATGCCAGACAAGTGCTTTAACCGCAAAACCACTGCTTTAGTGGTAAATTAATGTCTAAGATCCTTGACTATAAATGCACCTAGGATAAACTACCCAATAGAAATATAAATAAAATGCATTTCTTTTTTCTTCTTTTTCTTTTTTTATACTAAAGATCTAACTCAGGGGCTTTTGCATGCTAAACATTCACTCTATTGCTTAGCTACATTCCCACCCTATATGCCCTATATACATTTAATTTACCAGATTTCTAAGCATTACATTGAAATAATCCATTTATAAGATAAACTTAAGTCTCTAGGTTAAATATAAATGATAGATATTGCAGCAGCAGTTCTGTAATTAGATATATGCAAGGCAAGGCTTTATATTGACTACTATTTGAGACAATCCTTGAATTGCATTATTATATTTCCTTTAAATTTTAGATTCTATAGAATGGATCTGTGCTGCTTTAAAAATACATCAGGAGCTGGAACGGTGGGGTGGCTGAGGTTTTACTGCGCTTGCCTAAGCGTGTGAGAAGACACAGGTTCAAACTTCAGCACTACATACAGAACAAAGTGTCAGTTTTCATGTGCCACCAAAGCCACATGAAAAACGGAATAAAATTGATGTTCTCCCCCCCCCCATGGTCTCTCTCTCTTTTTAAAAACAAACAAACAAAAAATACATCTATCATGGGTTATTGAGCTTGCCTGGCATGCACGAGGACGTGAGTTCAAACCCTAGCACCATGTACAAAGTGTTGGAACATGAAAGCCATATGAAAAAATAAATAAAATTGATTCTCTCTTTCTCTCACTGTCCCTCTCTCTTTAAAAAGAAAAAAATACATCTATCAGAACTTCAATAAGCTTAGAAAACAATAGTTGATGAGACAAAATAAGGGACCTGCATTCAATGTGAGAAATAGCTTATTAATAAATCTGAATAGGAACCTGTTCATGCAACAGTATTAATCATTCTGTTTGAAATTTATATCTTCTTGATAGGTAATTTCCCTATAATAACACATATCTTTTAGATAAATATAAAGTGATATTTAAGTAAACTTAAAATTATATTAACATATGAACATGTCATACTACACATACATCAATGTAATATCACGTAAGTTTTGAATGAAAAGTAAATCAAAAGGCAAAGAAATGTCTGGCTCCCATTATGGTAGAAATGTGAATTAGTATTTTTCAGAAACAGCATATGATATTAATTACATCATTGCTGAATATTCCACAGGGACTATAAATGATTTCACCAATCATTGAAGCTATTCTGGATATTTAAGAAACATTATATTGCCACAGTATTTTATTCAATTTAGCAATATGCCTTGCATGCTCGCATGTCAAGGTAATTAAATGTGTAAAGCAGAGGATTTTGGCAGAAAAATATAAAAATTTGAAGGACATAAAAGGATGTATTGGATAACAAAAGCAAAAATAATATCTAAATTTTAAAACACAATATTACATGACAACTCTAAATATATTATTCATTTTTCTAGTTTTTTTTTAAGAAAGAGGGAACAGTGAGAAAGAGAGAAGCATCTTTATTTAGTTTGTCATGTGACCCTCTTCCTCGGAGGCTCTGCTGTGCACGTGGTGCTGGGGTTTTGGACTCGGCCACGGGCGTGCATGGCAGGCAAGCACCTTAACTGCTGAGCCACCGCTCCAGCCCCTTTTCTAACACTTCTGACTCTTTCCAATGAAAATTCTTCCAACTGATCAATATGTTGAAATTATTAATAGATTTGGCTTGAGTTTTTAGTACATTACAATGAAGAAATGGTCAAATAAGTTAATAAAACTAAGATAAAAATATGCCATCCTTCTATACCTATTTGCATATATTAACATTCATAATTTAAAGTAAATGTATTTTAATGATTGTTGAAATGCATAAAAGTGGAGGACGAATCAGTAGTTATCAATCAGAACAGATATGCAATTGAATGAGGAAAGATGTGCCAATCACAAGCCCTTCACGCAAGAGATGTCCACGCACAGACCAGATTTCATATTCTGAAAAGGACGTCGGTGAGATGGAGGAGTTAGTCAAAGGGGCGAGCAGTAGTGGTTCAGTTGGCAAAAAGTTTGTGGGAATATGCTTTAAAATCATGTCTTGTTCTGCTCCATGTATAAAATATTACCGTATTGTTGGAAAACGGTGATGTCTCTGCTTTAAACTCCGAAACACTGACCACGACTACCAATGATCCCTGCAGGCCCGTGATCAGCATTGGAATTTAATCCTGATCATTCAGAAACGCTTGGAAACGTGGTAATTTGGGAACATTTCCAGAACAGGAATCATTCTGCACTAGACTAGGAATTCCCTGCAGGGCTCAGCAGAAGATGCCATTCTGGGGCAGCTAACCAGGCTTAGCAGGTTCTCAGGGCAACACTGAGAAACTCCTGGGGATAAGATTCCCCTCTGAAAATCCGCAAATCCTAAAATAAGCCAACCACCTGGCTTTTCCATATCAAATGTGATACCTTGAGAGTAGCACCCCTGAACATAGGAGGAAAGTGTGGCAGCCAATGTGAATAAATTCACCCAACTGAGGGAGTCAGATCTGCCTTCATTTCCATCTCCCATACTGTACCTAGCTGAGCCGGAAAGAGCCTGGGCTGGTGTCGCACAGATGATATTTAAATCACAGAGAATTGGAATGCAGCAGTGAATGACTTGCTACGTTGCATCCCCCCGCAAAGGTGCAAACCTGTGGCACATCTCCATAGTGCCATATCACACAGGGGCAAAATCCCAGGAAATTTTTGTGAGACTTTGATTGTAACCAGCAGAGGGAGCGCCAAGACTATACTTGAGCCAGAAGGAAGCCTAGCATTGGGTTTAAAAAAATGTTTTCTCCCCTCCCCCTTACTTGTGTGTGTGTGTGTGTGTGTTAGTTTTTTTTAGAAGTTTCTGTGGACCCTTTCATCTTCTTTCAGTTGTCTTCCTTTTTTACCCTACTTCTACCTTCCTGCTACTCACCATAATATCAGAAGTCTGGGCTCCATGCGTTATTTTCACGCTGTATAGCCCCCTAGTAGTTCATTTCTCTGCTACCAACCCTGGCAGCCTGCCGTTCTTCCAGCAATAGACAAAACCTATTCCTCATTCATTCACTCTTTTATTAAAAATAAAATCAGATTATCCTACAGAATCTCTGCTCTCTCTCTCTCTGCTGTTGCTCCATAATTACAAGTTCCTCTTTACCTTCTTATTTCTTTTGCTCTCAGGTGCTCTGTAAGCTTAACACTAATTAGCTCCAATTGGAGATACCTGCTAATTTGAAAATTCCATCCATAGGTGAAAAATTATAACGGCAATAGAAGGAACATAATACTAAGTTCAATCCTGTTTATTGTACACTTTGACTGACAATATTCATTATTTTTCCTTAACTAGGGAGGTATTGGAAATCTGATGTGAATGCCAAACTTCATAATGATTGTATGTTTTAAAACCAGTTATAGACTGACAGTTAATAACGTTGCTGAGATAGTGGTTAATCCTTCTACTCCTATCATAGATAGTAAGTAACATTGTAACAGTTATAGAAGGAATGAAGTAAACAGTTTAATGTTGTGAATTTTATACATTGACTGTTCATGTTGATTCTCTTCCCTTTCCTCATGATGTATTGGAAATCAATAATAATTAACAGATTGGGGAGCCAACATTTGAACTATAATACCCTAATTGAACCCCAGGACAAATAAGCAAAGAGACGAAATACAGAACCCATCAAAAAAGTTCCAAAGTGAAATAACCAGAGAGAGATCTCAGGGCCCACTTCCTGAAATGGAAATGAGGGAAAAGGCAAAAAATTCTTGTCCTCAAACCCACAACTCCCCAGCCAAGGAATCCATGGATAGGGACCTGGACGAAATCTTAGAAAAAAAAGTAAAACTAATCTTATTATTAAAATTATCAAAGAATTAAAAAAAGATGTAAGGAAGGAAAAAAGAGAGTAATTACAGGTGTTGATAGAACATTTTTATAAAGAACTAGATATCCTGAAAAGAGACATTGCAGAGTTGTTAGAATTGAAAAACACAGTCAAACAAATTAAAAACTCAATTGAAGATATCAATAGCACAGTAAACTCAGTAGAAAATATAATTTCAGCTCTCAAAGAAAGAACATCACACAGTGAAGACAGGCTGAGTAATCTTGAATGCACAGACGAGAAACAAGAAAAAACTTACTGATAATGATCAGAATTTCCAAGAAGTGTGTGATGAAATCAGAAGAACTAACTTGAGAGTAATTCGGATAGAGGAGAATATTGAACAACAAAAGAAAGACAATAAAAACTTCTCAAAGAGATAATCAAAGAAAAATTTACCCGTAAAGGATTTGAGCCAGATATACACATACCAGATGCATATGGGCAACTAAAAAGACTCAATCAAACGAGAAAGTCTCTGAGACACATACATTCAAAATGAATAATAGAGAAAACAAGGGAAGAATATTAAAAGCTATAAGAAAAAACATCAAGTCACTTTCAGAGGAAACCAATAAGGATCACATTGGATTTCTCTACTCAGACCATAATTGCGAGGAGAGAGTGGAACAAGATATCTCAAGCATTGAAAGAAAACCATTGCCAGATGAAAACCCCAGCAAAACTCAGCTCCAAATTTGGTGGGGCAATAAAAACTTTTCACAATAAGAACAAATTATCCACATACAAGAACAAAAATATAGAACTACAGAGAGTAATCAAAGACAAATTGCAAACAAAGAAAGAAGCAAATAGATCCCAAAGCCCATAAACAGAGGAAAGTCAATAAAAGCATAATCTACTAATAGATATCCAAGGCAACACAAAATACAGCAAAAGTCACAATGCCAGGAAACCAAAATCACATGTGCATTCTAACACTAAATGTGAATGGACTCAATGCCCCAACAAAAGAAACAGATTAGCAGACTGGATCAGAAAACAAATTCCAACAACATGTTGCTTACAAGAGACTCACTTCATAGTCAAAGACAGCCACATATTGAAGGTAAAAGGTTAGCAGGGGGGACCTATCACACTTACAGCCAAATAAAGGAAGCCGACGTCATGATACTCATAATTGACAGAGTAGTTTTTGACCAAAAATTAGTCTGAAGAAACAAAGGAGGCCACTACATTTTAGTTAAGGGAACACTACATCAAAAAGACATAACAATAGTTAACATTTAGACTCCAAACTCCTATGATCCCAAGTACATCAAAAAATTACTCCATGACATTAAATCACTTATCAATCTCAACACAATAATACTGGAGACTTTAACACAACTCTTTAATAAATAAATAGATTATGAAAATAAAAAATCAACAAAGATGTCTCCAGCCTAAAAAACTCTATAAATCGATTGGACCTAACATACATCTACAGAATATCCCATCCCAGATCTGCTGTTTACCTTCTTCTCAGCAGCACATGGATCATTCTCCAAAAAAAAAAAAAAAAAAAAAAAAAAAAAAAAAAAAAAAAAAAAAAAAAATAAAAAAAAAAAAAAAAAAAAAAAAAAAAAAAAAAAAAAACAAAAAAAACAAAAATAAAACAAATATAACTTAGTCCACAAAAGAAATCTTAGCAAATACAAAAAAGTTGATATAATCACATATATCCTATCAGACCACAAAGGTATGATCCTAGCAATTAATAGCAAGAAAATTACAGAAAATATATAAATTCATGGAGATTGAATAACATGCTCTTAAATGAAGAATGAACCAAAAAGGAAATGAGGACAGAAATCAAGAAATTCTTAGAAATAACTAGGAATGAAGATACAACATATCAAAATTCTGGGACACTATGAAACTATACATTTTTTATTAGTTTGACACAACATAGTCTTATGTATTGGAGTGAATTGTTATTACACATTCATGCATACATAGATATTGATGTAGTGAGACAGTAAGTTAAGGCCTAGATCAGGATCTACCCCCATTCTTCCATTCCCCAAACTACTGTCTCCTCTGTAATCCCACCATACAATAGTTTGAAACAAACATACACATGCACAAATTGTTGACATTTCTGAGTTTCTCTGCCTGCCTGTTTGTAGCTAGACTTCTAATGGGAGTTGAGTATTCCCCATTGTGTTCTTTTTTAATTTTTCATTAAGGAGTTGAGTTATTGTACAATCATAAAATGCATATAAAATAATAATATGATATTCATATATTCTTAACCAAAATTAACCCACAAAACCCACCCAAGTCTCTTGAATCTTCTATATTATGCCCCTATAAATAATATAAATGCTTTGGCTGAGAATTTTCCAGTATTGAATGATTGCATAAATGTTATTTGTATTCTTGGTGGGGGAAGGTTTAAAGAGCATGAATTTAATTGATTCCCTAGTTCCCTCCTTATTCTCCCACCCTCTCTCCCCTCTCCTATATCCTCTCCTTCCTCCCCCCATTACACATCTATGGTCACCCCAAATTATGTGTTGCTGCCTTTGCTGGATCTATTTCATGAGGTTGACTACCTTTCACACAGGCCTGGGTTTAGATCCAGCCTCCAAAAATGCATGAAAACATTCGACCCTTGACTCTCTGGGTTTGGCTAACTTTGCAAAGCATGATTTTTTCCATTATTATCCATGTGCCTTCAAAGGCCACATATCATTGTTTCTAATTGCTGAGTACAATTCCTGTGTGTGTGTGTGTGTGTGTGTGTGTGTGTGTGTGTATAATCACAGTTTTTGGATCCATTCATCCAGTGAGGGCCATCAGGGTTGGTTCCATAATTTAGTTATTGCAAATTGTGCTTCTGTGAACAAATATTTTGTAGTGTTTCTGTAATGTGCTGATTCTAACTCCTCTGGGAAAATACTCAGAAGAGCTATGGATGGGTCATATGATACATCATCCCTAATTTTTTGAGGACTCTCCACATTGCTTTACAGAGTGGCTATACCAATCTGTAGTTCCACTAACAATGTGCAAGCATTTCTATCTCCCCACAACCCTTCTAGCATCTGTTATTGTTTATATTCTTCATCTTTGCCAATCTGACTGGAGTGAGGTGAAATCTCAATATAGTTTTGATTTGCATTGATCTGATTACTAATGATTGAGAACATGTTCTCATGTATTCATTGCCTTGCTCAGTCTCCTCTGTTGAGAAGTTTCTATTTAGGTCTTTGGCCCATTTATTAATTGGATTGTCCATTGGCAAGTTTACCTTAAGAGGTAAACTTAAAACACTGAGTTCCTTCATCAAAAATCAGGAAAGAGCCCAAATAAACTTATGTTTCATCAACTTCTCTCTAAAAAGAACAATCCAATAGCAAACCCAGTAGAAGACAGGAAACAATTCATATCGGAGCCAAATTCAGTGAAATTGAGATCACACACACACACACACACACACACACAATAATACAAAGAATCAGCTAAAAAAATTGGTTCTTCAAGTAAATAAAACTGGCAAACCCCTAGCTAACCTCACCAAAAGAAAGAATGCATTGAAGCAAATTTAAAAAAAATTCAGAAAGGAAAATGGACACATCACCACTGACTCATTTTAAATAGAAAGGGATGGAACCCTCCCAAGCACTTTTTTGTGAGGCAATTCTAAACCTGATGCCAAAATCCAACAAAAACATATCAAGAAATGTAAACCTTAGACCAATATCCCTGATGAACATAGAAGCCAAAATCCTGAATTAAATCCTACTAAACTACGTCCAAAAACACATAAAAAAGATACTAAATCCACAATCAAGTAGATATCATTCCAGGCATGCAAGTATGATTCAATATATGCAAATCAATAAATTTCATTCATCACTTATCAGAGTTAAAGACAAAAAACCACATGATTATCTCAATTGATGCATAAAAGACCTTTGACAAAATCCAACACCCATTTACTATCAAAACTCTCAAGAAGATAGAGATCAAAGAACTTACCTCAACTTTGTAAGGGTCATTTATGACAAGCCCTCAGTCAATGTTATACTTAATGGAGAAAAACTGAAAACATTCCTGCTAAACTCAGGAATAAGACAAGGCTGTCCACTCACACCACCGTCATTTAATTTAGCTCTTGAAAACCTAGCAAAAGCAATATGACAATAGAAGGAGATCAAAGGAATTCAAGAAGGAGAAGAGAAGGTTAAACTATCTCCATTTGCCCATGATATGATCCTATACGCAGAAGACCCAAAAAACTCCATCAGACTTCCAGAGCTTATAAGTGAATTCTGCAAAGTAGCAATTATAAGATCACCACCCATTAATCAATCGCCTTCCTATATTCCAACAGCAATTCTGCCAAAGAAATCAGGAAATCTGTCCCATTCATAATAACATTAAAAAATAAAATACTAGGGAATTATTCTAACAAAGAAATAAAAGACCTCTACTATGAAAATTATTGAACATTGAGGAAATAACTGAAGAACTGAGAAGATGAAAAGACGTTCCATGTTCTTGGATTTGCATAATCAATATAGTTAAAATGGCCATTATACCAAAAGTGGTATACAGATCTAACAGGATCCTGGTCAAGATACCATCAATGTCATTATTCACATATATAAAAAAAGGTCAATTATAAAATTCGTTTTGAACAAAAAGAAACTCCAGAATAGCTAAGGCCCTACTAAGCAAAAAAAAAAATAAATAAATAAAAAGTTATTCAACACCTGACCTGACTTTATACTATAGAGCTCCACTAAAAAAAAAGATGGTATTTGTATCATAATAGATAGGCAGAACAATGGACTAGGATAGAAGACACTGAGACTAACCCAAAAAATCTTTAACCATCTGATATTCCACAAAGGGGCAAAAATATAACTTGAAGGAAAGACAGTCTTTTCAACAAATAGTGATGTACAAACTGGATTGCCATATGCAGACAATTGAACTTAGATCCTTATCACAAATCCTGCACAAAAAGCCAAATTGAAATGGATCAAAGAATTATGAATTAAACCAGAAACTATACAATTATTGGAAGAAAACATAGGATCAACATTCCACCACATTGGATTGGGTACCTCCTTCCTTATGAAGACTCCTTTAGTGCAAGAATCAAGATCAAGATCAAGATCAAGAATTAATTAATGCGATTCCAGTAAACTTAAAAGCTTCTGCACAACTACGGAATTAGTCAAGAGTATCAAGAGTGAACCCATAGAAAGGGAAAAAAATCACGCCCTGCTATCTCTCCAACAAGGGGCTTATATGAAGAATATACAAAGAACTCAAAAAACTTAACACCAAAAACACAAACACTCCATTCAATAAATGGGCTATGGAATGAAACAGAAACTTCACTTGATAAAGACAACAGATACGTGAGCATGTTCTACATTACTAGCAATCAGAGAATGCAATCTCAATGCAAATCAAAACTGCACTGAGATTCCACCTCACTCCAGTCAGAATGGTAAAAATGAAGAATATGGACACATGCCAGAGAGGTTGTGGGGAGAAAGGAACACTAACACACTGTTGGTGGGACTGCAAACTGCTATAGTAACTATGGAAAACAGTGTGAAGACTCCTCAAAATTTATGGATGGAATCCCCATACAGCCCAGCTATCCCCCTTCTGGATAATTTCCCTGAAGAGCTAGAATCAACATATTACAAAGACACAGCTACATCAATGTTTATAGCAGCTCAATTTATGATAGCTAAATTACGGGAGCAACTTAGATGCCCTTCACTGGATGAAGGGATACAAAAACTGTGAATATATATATATATCACAGTTTATATATATATATATATATATATATATATATATATATATATATATATATGTGTGTGTGTATACAAACACACACACACACACACACACACACACACAGTGGTGTTCTACTCAGCTATTAGAATTATGTCAAAGCTTTTGAAAGTAAATGGAACTGGAAAAATTCACAGAGAATTAAGAGTTGAATATTTTCTCTCACATGTGGAAGTTAGAGTAAAACTTAAATAGAATGAAAGTTAGCAAAGTTTGGTTACTAGATCCACAAAATTTGAAGTAACATATTAAACTGGGAGTTATAACTATGAAGGGGCAGGGAGGAGAAAGAGTGGGTTGAGATGGAGGGAAAAGGGTGTGTTTAGTACTTTAGAGTACATTTGACGCCACTGAGAAACACAAATATACTCATGAGGCATAAAAATTTAGCAATTTCAATGATTCAAATGCATGTATATTGTCATTTATATTTGGAGCATGGGGGAATTATAGAGGAGACATGAGATCTGCTAGTGCTTTATGACAGAGAGATCTTGGACAAGACTGGGTTTTAGCTACTCTGCCATTACATATTCATTTATGAAAGTGAAGCTACAAATTCATTCATTATGTAAGATGATGTTGAATCAGCAACAAAATAAAAATTTTATGTTCCTTATGAATTCAATCTTGGGGCTGGAGTGGTTGCTCAGTGGTTACAGTGCTTGCCTGATATGTGCAAGAACGTGGGTTCAAACAACAGCACCCTGTACACAATGAAGTGTCAGAGCAATGAAAGCCAAATGAAAAGCATGTATGTTTCTTCTAAATATTGATATTTAATGACATATTAGAAAGGCAACCATGATCATGTTGAAAATAACTAGTTACCCAGATTTTTATGATATGAACACACTAACGTGCAAACACCTAAAACTGTCCTAAGAATAAATAATTTGTTTTACTATTGGTAAAGATGCATTCCGCTTCAATTTTGATCTTAATTAGGTATTATCTTCCTTAAATATTATAATATAAAATTTTCAATATTTAATGAAAGTTGGAAAAATATACTGCAACAAAGTGTTTTTATTAGCACAGTATCAGAGAGGAAAATAAGATTCTCGATAAAAATTGGGCTAAAAATGTTATTGATTAATTTTAGTATTCATTATTCTTATAGTTCAACATTTTTTTTAAAGATAGAGGGACAGTGAGAGAGACAGAGAAAGAGAGAAACAACTTTATTTTGTTTTTCACATGGCCTTAGTTGCTCTAACACTTAGTTGTGTACGTGGTGCTGGGGTTTGAACCCGGGTCCTCATGCTTGCCAGGCAAGCGCCGAAACCACTGAGCCACCACTCCAGCCCCATAGTTTAACATTTCTATGTTAAATTATCAACATTTAAAAATGTTATTGATTAATTTTAGTATTCATTATTCTTATAGTTCAATCTTTCTATGCTAAATTTCATTAACTGATTGCATATTATGTAGATTTAAAATATAAACATAGAAATGACTTTCATAAAAATACAGATATAAAACATTGTTGTCCATTATATTTATTTAAATGAAAATATATGTCCATTGAATTTAAAATAATCATTTGTCCATACTTTTAAATATCTGGTTTATCTAAATAATTTTAGAGAAAATAATAGTGATAATTAACATGATATAATGTAAATTTTATGAATATTTTGCTATTATGGCATGATTATTTTTATAACAATGTATTTGAATATCATATTAGTATAAATTAAATTTATTATATAAGATATAATATAAATATAATTTTGCGATATTGACTAATTACATTAATGTATACATACTCCATGATCTATTATTAAATTAATATTTAACAGACTATTTAAAGACTCACAAATTATGTTATGAAAACTGACTGATAATCACTTTTAAAAAATGAATATGAGAAAGAAATGTGCTATTCTTAGTGAATAGTATTTTAATGATGGATACATGTTTAAATACTTGAGATTATAAGAGAGATAGAAATATTTGTATTATAGGACTAAATATAAATAGAAGTTACATTAGAAATTTAAAATTTTGAATTTAGTAACAGAAAAAACTGTTAATGTAAAACAATTTGTTTGCTCTCACTGAAATCATTTCGTGAATCCAATAACATGTTACTAACTTAGCAGGAAAAATAGCTGAACTGCCACAGGAAATGAGGCAGATTAAAATTCTGCTCTTTGTAGAACCCTGGGGGTAGAAAATCATCAAAGACAACTAGAGAATGCAATGTCAACAAGATGTAATATAGTCCACAGGGAATCTGACACAACAGGCAAAAAAAAAGAAAAAGAAAAAAGAAAAAATTGGTAGGAAATAGCAGATGTTTTCCCGCAGGGACAATTATAGAGCAATAATTAAAGATCAAGATGGTATCTAGAAAAGAGCATCATAATGCTAACAGGAGGAAGAAATTAAGAGAAAGATGAAACCATTTACAGCATTACTTATCAGTTGCTACAAGTGCATATTCCTGATCAAAATCAGGCACCAAAACATAAACAAAACTAAACTAATCCAGAAAATGCTAGAACAGTCCAACAGAGTTGCTGCTATAGAACACACATATAATTTAATTCACAAATGATTTTTATGCTCAAAATAGATGCATTACAGAAATTAACATTTTATATAGATAATAGCATTTTTATATTTTCTTTATTCAACTAATCCTGCTGAGGATATTCATGGAACAACAGAAACTGACATAGTTTCTCATCCTACAGTTTCTGACCCAAATTTCTCCTGAAAGTAGTCATTAATCATACTTGAGAATGTTTAATAATGTTTTTATGGGGCTGGATTAGTAGCTCAGTGGTTATAGTGCTTGCCTGGCATGAGCAAGGTCACAGGTTTGAACCCAGCACCACATACACAACAAAGTGTCAGAATGATGAAAGCCACATGAAAAACTATATAAAATTAATTCTCTCTCTCTCACTGTCCCTCTATCTTCAAAAAGAAAGTATTACTATGGAATAAATTTATACTACATCATTTAATTATATTTTTAATATTACATTCAAACTGGTGATCAAATACATTTGTTTGATTTTGGATTTTATTCATTGGAAAGTTTTTTCTTATTTTATTATTTTCCCTTTTTTATTGGTGCATTATAATTGTACATAGTGATGTATGATTTGTTTTCACATATTCATACATGCACATGATACAACAATTTAATTTGGCCAACATCCTCCCCAGCACTCTCTCAACTTCCTCCTCCCATCTTCAGGGTCCATTGCCACTCTTTCTGGGGTATATATTTTTTCTAATATACCCAAGTGTACTGACAAATCTTACACCTATGAAAAGCATGTTTTTTTTCTGAATATGTGTTACAATAACATATACAATTACATATTTATAAAAGCTTGGAGTATACCTTGTTTTAACTCAGTTCCCCTCCCTTCTTACCACCTCTTCTCCTCTTTAGATATTCTTGACAATAGGATAAATAATAGCATTTTTATAAAAGTATGTAGTATAATTTATTCTAATTCAGTCCCCAATCCCAGTATCCCCTTACCTCCCTTCTTTGTCTTCTGTCTACTGGTATTTCTGTTGTTTTCTAAAAAGTCGTCTTTTTTAGTGATTCACTGATAAATAATTATCATATATGTATATAGATAGATGAGATTCACTATTGTAAGTTCATATAAGAACGTGAGCAAGTTGAGTGTGATTCCTTCCATCAGCTTTCCCTGTTTCATTCCTCCCTCCACAATTTCCTTCCC
>PVKS010040765.1:0-16435 GCA_004027875.1 Aplodontia rufa
AAGCTTTATTTATGAAACAGATGTTGGACTGGATTTGGCCCAGGGGCCCTGTAATTTTCTGATCTGTGTTGTACAGTATTGAGCATGAAAGGGCATAGTGACCAGCTACAGTTAACGTTGAAAGAAGCAAGTCGGACATAAAAGAACACATACTCCCATTGGTAGACAAGCTCCATTTATATAAAGTTCAATAGGATGGAAAACGGAAGTGTATTGTTCAGGGGGCCCCTGGAAGTGGTGAAACTATAAGGCAAAGTAAGGAACTGATTCTTTAGAAATCCAGAATGTGGTTGCCTCTGGAGAGGGCTGTAATTGGGAAGGGGTACTGGATGGACTTCCGGGGTGCCAGCCAAAGTCTTATTTCTTTGACTTGGTGGGAGTTTCATAGGTGTTCACTTTATACAATTTAATAACTTGAACACTTGTGTTTTATGCTGTCTTCTGTATTTGCCTTCTATTTCTCAATAAAGCATTGAAGATCAATGAATAGATTAAGAATCACTCATCAAACTAGTATGTGATTCCTCTGACAGGGGATTAATATCCAGAATTCACAAAGTTCTCAAAAAACTTAATATCAAAAACACAGAAAACTCAATCAAAAAATGGACCGAAGAGCTAAATAGAAACTTCTCAACAGAGGACACTGAGCAAGCCAATGAACACATGAGAAAGCGCTCTAAATCACTAGTAATCAGAGAAATGCAAATGAAAACTACATTAAGATTCCACCTCACTCCAGTCAGATTGGCAAAAAGTGAATAATATAAAGAATAACATGCTGGAGGGGCTGTGGAGAGATAGGGACACTAGCACACTCTTGGTGGAACTGCAGACTGACTGGTCCAGCCCCTCTGGAAAGCAGTGTGGAGAATCCTCAAAAAATTAGGGATGAACCCCCATATGATCTAGCTATCCTTCTCCTGGGTATTTTTCCAGTGGAGTTGGTTTTTTTGTTTTTTGTTTTTTTGTTTTTTTTCAGGGCTGAGGACCAAACTCAGGGCCTTACACGTGCTAGGCAAGCGCTCTGCCACTGAGCTAAATCCTCAACCCCTCCAGTGGAGTTGGAATCAGCACATTACAGTGACACAGCAAAATCCATGTTCATAGCAACTCAATTTATAATAGCTAAATTATGGAACCAACCCAGATGCCCCTCACTGGATGAATGGATCAAAAAACTGTATATATATATATATATATACACACACACACCATGGAGTTCTACTCAACAATTAGAAACAATGATATTGCAGCCTTTGAAGGTAAACGGATGGCGATGGAAGAAATCATGTTGAGTGAAGTTAGCCAAACCCAGAGAGTCAAGGGTCGAATGTTTTCCCTTAATTGTGGAGGCTGGAGCTAAACCCAGGCCTGTGTGAAAGGCAGTCAATTTCATGTATTAGACCCAGCAAAGGTGTAGTGACACAGAATCTGGGGCAATTATAGGTATGTAATGGGAAGGAGGGGGGGCAGGTGGGGGAGGGGAAAGGGAGGAAGAATAGGGAGGGACCTGGGGGTAAATCTGATTTAAGAATATATGCATATCATATTGTTACTTTATATACATTTTTGATTGTACAATAACTAAATTTCCTAATAAAATATTTTTTTTCTTTGATTAATAGATGTTGATATTTATTTATTTTTAGGGCACTGGGGAGTTGATCGAACTCAGAGCTTTGCATAGTAAACACAGCATGCTGTTTACTACTGAGGTTTACCTCCAGCCTCTAAATTGCATTTCTTTTTTTCTTTTGGTACCAGGGATTGAACCTAAGGTGCTTAACCACTGAGCCACATGCCCAGCCCTTTTTATATTTGATTTTGAGACCGAGTTTCATTAAGCTGCTTAAGGCCTTGCTAAGTTGCTGAGGTTGGCTTTAAATTTGTGATCCTCCTGCCTCAGCCTCCCGAGTTGCTGAGATTACAGGTGTGCGCCACCACATTGGACCCTAACCTTCATTTTTACATTGTTCTTTTTTTTTGGAGGGGGGAATCAATTTTATTTCGTTTTTCATGTGGCTTTCGTTGCTCCTCACTTAATTGTGTACATGGTGCTGGGGTTCGAACCCATGTCCTTGCACATGCCAGGCAAGCACCATTACCACTGAGCCATGGCTCCAGCCCGTACATTGTTCTTATTAGTCAGCTCATTAGTATTCGGTCCTAGCTGTGCAGCAGAATCTCCGGCAGTGTTTCTCCCCCACAATGCCTGAGCCCTTCCTCCTGGGCCTTTGATTCAGCAGATCCAGGCTGCAGGCTAGGTTTTGGTACTTTGTGGACACTGCCTAGGTGGTGGAGATGGGCAGTCCCTCTGCTTTAAGCCAAACAATCTCTGTATTAAATCCTGCCACCCTGTTGAATTTCTGCACAGCACATTTCGCTTAGGTGCTCACTGGACCCCAGTCTTCATCCAAAGCGACAACCTAAGCATTCTGTTTTTAATTGCATTTGCCTTGAAGGCAGTTTTCCTTTGAGTGGAGGAGTCTGGCTCCACCGAAGGCATTATCACAACTGACGTTTATCCCAGCTTTCCTTTCACCCACTCCTGAATTGCAGCACCTAGAAGCAGCCTTTCTGATGGCGCTCCTCTCTTTCCTTGGAGGCAAGGGTGCATTCTCAGCTTTTACCGCCCAGCCCATCTCCCCTCCTCTCTGCTTTTTCCCCAGTGCCGCCACCCACCCTCGTGCATATAAGTGCCTGTTTATCCCTTGCCTTAGTTTCCTATCACCAGGAAACATTCCTTCCATCCTCCGGTGACTCATCTTTATCAGAGTTTCCTGGAGAACCTTATCAAGAGCCTTTTGAACAATTACATAAGTTAAATCTATCCCTCTTATCCTCAGTCTTTATTTACTGCTTCCAAACATGTCTAGCAATTGCAAAATATTCATGATTAACTTCCTCTTCGAGTAAGCCCTGCACTTTTCCCCAGTAGGTATGTTTGTGTGTGTGTTTTTCTTAAAGAATAAGTGAAAAATTATTTGTTCCTTTGAAGGTAATCTTCAATTCTGTGAAAGACGGTGGAATCTTAAGTCTCTAGGTGCCTTGGACGGTGGCTTTATGCCTGGTAACCATTAAGGCCAAAGTCTCAGTTTGGCTGGAGTTTTATGGTTACCTTATCACAGTCCACGCAGTGGAGCTGAATGATAACTAGATGCCTTAGGGGCCTGGATCCTCATCCCGGCTGGGACACACACTGGTTATGTGAGTTTGACAATTATTGACCTTTGCTCTCAAAGGTCTGGTCCCCAAATGACCAGCTTCAGTCTCAACATGGACTTTTTTGGAAATGAAGACTCTCAGCTCCTGGAGCTGCTGAACCAGAGTCTCCCAGACAATTGCCACACACATTATAATTTGCAAAACACTGTCCTGAACATCACAAATTTCAGTTTACTAAAGAAAACTGAAAACTGTCCAGGCTTTCCATAGCCTTAAAAATAAATAGTTTAGGGGCTGGAGCAGTGGCTCAGAGATTATGGTGCTTGCCTGGCATGCGCTAGGATGCAGGTTCGAACCCCAGCACCACATACACGATGAAGTGTTGAAACAATGAAGGCCACATGAAAAACTGAATAAAATTGATTCTCTCTTTCTCTCTCTCTCACTGTCCCTCTCTCTCTTAAAAAATAAATAGTTTAGGAAGGGGATGAAGCTCAGTAAGTAGAGCATCTGCTTAACAAGCAAGAGGCCCTGGGTTCCATCTCCAGCATCACAAAAAGAAAAAAAAAAAAGAAATATTTCAATGCATTTAAATATCAAATCTATAGAACAAAGACATTCATTAAAAATACATGTGGGCTGGAGCGGTGGCTCAGTGATTGGCGAGCTTGCCAGGCATGCACAAGGACCCAGATTCAAACCCCAGCACCACATACACAACCAAGTGTTGGAGAAACAAAAATCAGATGAATAAATAAAGTTGATTCTCTCCTTAAAAGATAAAAAAATGGGGCTGGAGCATTAGCACAGTGGTTATGGTGCTTGCTTAGCCTGTGCAAGGACCAGAGTTCAAACCCCAGCACCACATACACAGCAAAGTATTGGAGCAATGAAAGACATATGAAAAACTAAATAAAATGGATTCTCTCTTTCTCTCTCTCTCTCTCACTGTCCCTCTCTCTTGAAAAAAAAAAGAGGCTATAAAAAAGATTAAAAAAATGAAAACCACATACGTACATGGAGGATAATTGGCTTTTTTTTTTCCAAAGAGAAGGGATGGAATCTACTATGCAATTAACATGCTACGAATATTTAGCTGTCATCAGTGCAAAAACACACCTGTTCAAAACAGTCCAAATGCTGACATGCTCGAGAAAAAGCTTGAGTATTTCATTTGTGATTATCAGAATTGTTCACTAAACACTCTGATTTGCATGAATGCTTTATGTCACTGTATTTCATTAAAAATCCTCACACAAATGAAAGAGGAAAGGAAAACGTCTTGCCAATATCTGTTTCTATCTTCTATTTTTCCATTCTCTGTCGCAAGATTGTTTTGACCTTCTTGGGAAAAAAAAACAATATCACATTCAGATTTCTAACAACAAACAGACAAACATAAAGGTATTTTTATTTGCTCTTGAAGGAAATGTTTCTTGTTATACTGGTGATGTGGTTATGGTAAGTGTCCCCCAAGGGCCCATGTATTTGAAGAGTTGGTCCCTACCCAAGGCGTTTTTGGGAGGTGATAGAGCCTGGGAGTAATGGTGTCTAGAGGAAGGAAGTTAGGTCATTGGGAGCACGAAGGGGACTATGGAATCCTGGTCTCTTCCTTTTCCTCTTTTTTCTTCCCAGCTTCTTCAAGGTGAATGGCTTCATCTACCACATGCTTCTCACAGGTCCAAAAGCAAGAGAGTCAACTGACCATGGACTGAAGTCTCCAAAATCATGAGCCAAAACAAAACTTCACTTTTTAAGCTGATTATCTCTGGTGTTTTGTTACAGTAATGGCATGCTGACTAACACACATGGTCTCCAGTTATACAACAGGCACCCAAAATATTTGGGGGCATAGTAGTTGTTTGGCATGGGTCCATCAGATTGGTATTTTCAAACAGGTAGCCTGGTGGGCCTTTCTTTCCTCCTGCAAAGTGTTAATGTCAGCTTTCCAGAAGCCCAGACATGGCTTGAAGCCCGGGGAAATAGCTTGCACCGGACACAAGATGGAATATTCATGAGTTCCATGAATTTTTGATAAGATTGGATTTCACGGGATGCCACATATCAGGCGTATAGCAATGAAGTTTCATTGCCCTATTGTATTAGTCAGCTTTCCATTGCTGTGACAAAATACCTGAGTTAATCCATTATTAAGAGGAAAAATTTATTTAGCTCAAGTTTCAGAAGTTTCAGTTGATGGTTGATTGGACCCGTTGTTTTAGATCTGTGACAGCCCAGTATGACCTAGTAGAAAATACATTCACCTTAAAGCAGTTGGGAATCAGAGACGGAGAGAGGAAGGGGCTACCAATACCCTATTCAAGGGCATACCCCACAACATCCTTCTGTTAGGGCCTGCCATTTCCCAAAAGTGCCACAGGACGACCACACCTTAGCATAATGGGCATTTGGGAGACATTTAAGTTCCAAGCCGCAGCACCTATTGACAAGGTGTTTGCACTCTTGCAAGCAACTTTTGCAAGGAAATTATCCCCTGGGTCCTTTTCCACTGCTTGATTGACAGGAAATCTCTTGCTTATCACCCAAGATGGGGTCAGGGAAAGCCTTCCTGTCCCCTGGTCATATGGCTTGGAGCTGAGTGAGCAGAGGATAGCCTGGCTTTCAGAAGAGACAGTGATGGTGGCTCAACCCAATTTATATTTATATTTATCTCCATGGTCTCTTGTCTTCACAGGGACACAAAGCAGATAAGAAGTTTCCATTTTGTGGTCCTAAGTTTGGTCAAAGCATCCCTCCTGGAAGGCCTAGAAACTAACAGTGTTTCATAGTGGGACTGCCACAGGGTCCCCATATACAGGATTTTTGCACGTACCGTGTCTTAGTATATTTTGTGTTACTCTAACAGAACGCCACAGACCTGGTAATTTATATAGATAAAAAGAATTGGGCTGGAGCGGTGGCTCAGCGGTTTTGGCGCTTGCCTGGCAAGCAGGAGGACCTGAGTTCAAACCCCAGCATCACGTACACAACTGAGTGTTGGAGCAACTAAGGCCATGTGAAAAACTCAATAAAGTTATTTCTCTCTTTCTCTGTCTCTCTCACTGTCCCTCTCTCTTTAAAAAAAAAAAAAAGAATTGCTCATGGTCTGGAGTCTGTGATGGTCAAGGTACCATGCTGCATCATTAATGACAGATGTCATGAGATTGCCAGGGAGCAAACAAGAAAGAGAGGAAAAGGGGACCAAAGTCCCCCCTTCTTTAACGAACCCATTCTCATGATAATGAATGTATTCCTGCTCACAGCCTTCACCCCCATAAACCTCTGTAGTCACCTCATAAAGGGTGCTGCTTTCAGCACCATCCTACTAGCAGCTGAATTTCAACATGAGTTTTGGAGGGGGTATTCAAACGTCAGCTACTACACAAGGGGGCAGCCACTTGGGGGAGCTCAGAGTTCAGGGGTGATGGACATGGAGAATCACCAGAAGTCACTCTGCCAGGCAGCAAATCCCTTTCGCTGTTTCGACATCTACACACTCAGGCCCTTTATCAGAGGATCCCCACCCTACTGAGAAGCTCAGACTAATAGCTACTACTAAAAAACCTAGTTTAACCAGAAAAATTCCTTCTGTGTCCTCCCCCACCAATTCAGCCTATAAAGACCACCTATCCGAAAGCCAAGCGGCCACTTTGCGCCTGGAAAGTGTGTCCCTGCTACTCGCAATGAATCTCCTCCATCTGTTGAGGTCCACTTCCGTTCTGCCCCTCGAACCCTCTTTTCCAGCCTCTTTTCCTTTCAAGGGGGAGTAGGCAATCTCCAAGATCACGAAACAGCTTAATAAGAGTGAAAAAAGGAGGAGGGGATTTGCACCGGGTGTTTGGATCAGGCTGATGCACCTGGCTTTTTTGGTCAGGGTTTGGATCCGGAATGAACGCCCAGGTCTCCTGGGCTCAGAGGTGGGGCTTTCGGGAAGCCACTGGAGCCTGAGGGCTCTGATCTTGTCAGTGGATTAATCCATTGACGAGTGAATCCGCCGATGGACTACTGGGAGGTGGGACCAAGCTGCGGGAAGTAGGGCGCTGGGGTCTTCCTCACTTTCTGTTTCCTGGTTGCCCTGAGCCACATGGCTTCCCTCTGCAACATTATATATAATTTTTACATATATATTTACACATATAAAATATATATAATTTCTTCTGCTACTATGTATATATATATATATATAATGTTTTTTAAAGAGAGAGGGACAGTGAGAAAGAGAGAGAAAGAAACCATTTTTATTTAGTTTTTCACGTGGCCTTTGTTGCTCCAAGACATTGTTGTGTGTGTGGTTGCTGGGGTTTGAACCTGTGTACTTGTGCATACTGGGCAAGCGCCATAACCGCTGAGCCACCGCTCCAGCCCCCTCCACCGCATCTTCTGCAGAAGCCTTGGGGCCACCCAACTATGAACCGAATCCTCTGAAACCAGGAACCCAAATGAATGGGTCCTCTGCCAGGTAGTTCTTTGCAGGTATTTTGATCTCACTGACGAAAGGCTGACATACCTGGGAAGGTCAGACAATTTTGGGCAGAGGTAAGGCTTGACTTGAGTCTCAGAAGACAGGCAGCAGTGACCTGGTGAGGTGAAATCCTTGAGGGTGGGGTGTGTGTATCACGCACGACAATAATTCCCAAGGAGGGCTAAGATTCACCCCTCCACCACTCCCCTCCAATATGGCCTGTAATTTGGGTGTAGCACCCCCCAAAAGTCCATGTGTTGTTAAAAGTTCAGTCCTAGGCTGGGGATATGGCTCAGGGGTAGGGCTCACGTTCCTAGCAAGCTCAAAGACCTTGGGTTCCATCCCTGGCACTGCAAAACGAAATGAACGAAGCTGAATTTGGTCCCCAAGGTGCCACTATTGGGAGAAACTAGGGACCTTTAAGAGGAGGGGCCCAGAGGGTCCTTAAGTCACTGGGGGTCTGCCCTAGAAAGGGATTGTAGGACTCCAGGAGCACCATCCTCTCTCTGCTTTCTTGCTCAGGATATAAGCTCTTTGCTCTGCCAGGTTCTTCTGCCACAATGTGCTGCTGTTCTTGGACAGGAACTCCCAGAACTATGAACCAAAACAAACCTTTTTTCTTTATAAGTTGATTGCCCTGGGCTAAAAGGCCCTCCTTTCTCCAGATCATAGGCAAAGCCTGAAAATGTTTTTGGTTGCCACACTTGGAGAGAGGTGCTATTGGCTTCTGGTAGGCAGAGACCAGGGCTGCTGTTACACATTATCTAGAATATACAGGGTGGTGCCCTTCAGCCACTATCTGGGCCAATGTCATGGTGAGAAACTGGGAGAAAGGTTACGATTCCTTAAAGGGATTAAAGTATCAGAGAGCACTAATAGGTTAGAAAAATGGTACAGAGTTTCCCGACAGTGAGAGTTAAAGAAGAGTTTGGTATACCAGAATAAGAATGTCTCAGGGTTGGTGCAGTGGCTCAGTGGTTTCAGCGCTTGCCTGGCAAGCACAAGGACCTGGGTTCGGGCCACAGCACCACGTACACAACTGAGTGTTGGAGCAACTAAGGCCATGTGAAAAACTAAATAAAGTTGTTACTTTAAAAAAAAAAAAAAGAATGTCTGGCAGCAGAAAGAGTCCCCAAGAGGATTACCTTTTAAAATTAAAACAATATATACTCTTAACTAGACAATGCTGAAGGATTGTTTAAATAATCTCATTATTGGGATTACAAGCCATTTCTTTTGTTATTTATTCACTGACATCTTCCCTAAATATTGTACTACGTATATGTATTTATCATAAATTTTATATATATATATGTAATTTTTTAAATCATGGAATTTTATTTTTAAAATTTTTATTAAGGAGTTGAGTTATCATACAATCATAAATGCCTATAAAGTAGCAATATATGTATTTGTTCCTAAACCAGAATTACCCCCACATCGCCTACACCCCAGTATAAGTTATCTTTATTTATTTCTTAACTTTTGGTACCAGGGATTGAATGCAGGGATTGATGCTTAACCACTGAGCTGTATCCCCAGCATTTTTTATGTTTGAATTTGAGACAGGGTCTTGCTAAGTTGGCCTTGCTAAGTTGTTGAGGCTGGCTTTGAACTTGCAGTCCTCCTGCCTCAGCCTCCTGAGCTGCTGGGATTATAGGCGTGTACCATCACACACCCACCATAAATAATATTTTTTAATAATAAAATGTTATCAATTTTAGTTTATTCAAGAAAGCCAATCATAAAAGTGAAACTATAAAAGAACTATGAGAAAATGTTTATGGTTATTTTATCATATCCTGGGGAGGGAGAAAACTTTTTTTTTTTAAAGAAAGAGGGAGAGAGAGAGGAGAGAGAGAGAGAGAGAAGCTATTTTTATTTAGGTTTTCATGTGTCCTCCATTGCTCCAAGACTTTGTTGTGTATGTGGGTGCTGGGGTTCGAACTCATGTACTAGCGCGTGCTGGGCAAGTGCCATAACCACTGAGCCACTGCTCCAGAAAACTTTTTATTTTTTATTTTATTTTTTTTTTTATTTTTATTTTTTTTCAAAGAAAGAGGGACAGTGAGAGAGACAGAGAAAGAGAGAAACAACTTTTATTTTAGTTTTTCACATGGCCTTAGTTGCTCCAACACTCAGTTGTGTACGTGGTGCTGGGGTTTGAACCTGGGTCCTTGTGCTTGCCAGGCAAGCGCTGAAACCACTGAGCCACCGCTCCAGCCCCTCCAGAAAACTTTTTAAACATAACACCAAGGGGAAAAAAAAATACCCATGAAGAATATCCTTGGGTTTTACTACATCAATGTTCAAGACAGAGTTTAGAAAATTACGAGGCAGCATGAACCCTGTTGGATATAGAAAAATGGAAGAAATCGTAAAGAGAATGGTTGATTTTATTACATTATTCTTCAAGCATCTGTGAAATCAAATGTATTAAATAAAATTAAAAGGTAGAAGGTCCTTCGGGGGGAAAACCCTTAGATATCAAAAGTAGTGTTGGAATTCAATAAGAAAAACCTCAATAGTATCCAAAAATGAAAAATTAGGTAAGGGCACAGATCCCTGGTTGTCTTGGTAGTGTGCACAAAGAGGTAATAATCATAATAACACGCTCTAGCCCTGCTAGTAACAAAATAACAGCAAACAACAGGAAACAATTTTTGCTATTAAATGGGCAAAGATTTAAAAAACCCTCACTACACACTGCTCAATTCTGGAGATTTTTTTTTTTTTTTAAAGAGGGAGAGAGTGAGAGAAAATCAATTTTATTTATTTTTCCATTTGGCCTTTGTTTCTCTAACATTAGGTTGTGTGTGTAGTGTTGGGGTTTGAACCTGGGTCCTGTGCTTGCCAGAAAAGCGGTCCAACCACTGAGCCTCCACTCCAGCCCCATTTTGGGTGAAGTTAAAGTAAGATCTACACTTCCAAATTCTTGGTGAAGGACAGAATGTGGAATGCCTGCTGGAAAGCTATTGGGCAATAGGCAACAGGAGTTTAGAAAAGGCCTCTAGCCTTTGGCCACCCAATTCCAATTCCAGTGATCTAGTTGTAGGAAATAAGCAGTTATAAGAGGTCACATGCAGCTGACCATCAATGATGCCCTTATAAGAACAAAATGTAAGAAAACACCTTCTAACCCAATAAGAAGGGAAAATATGTGAAGTCACATCCACACATGGTGATAAAATTAAATTTTGGATGAATGTTTGCTAACAAGGGAGAAATGGGACTCAGCAGTTACAGCACTTTCCTGGCATGCGTGAGTACTCGAGTTCGAACCCCAGCACCCACATACACAATGTGGTCACAGAGCAACAAAGGCCACATGAAAAACTAAACAAAAATTGTTTCTCTCTTTCTCTCACTGTCCCTCTCTCTTTAAAAAAAAAAAAGGGGGGGGGGGGGAGAAATGCTCTTGGCATAGTTTTTTTTTTTAAAGAGAGAGGAAC
This sequence comes from Aplodontia rufa, assembly GCA_004027875.1. NCBI lineage: Eukaryota > Metazoa > Chordata > Mammalia > Rodentia > Aplodontiidae > Aplodontia > Aplodontia rufa. The sequence continues at coordinate 11,083 of PVKS010040765.1, forward strand.
AATGAGAGAGACAGAGAAAGAGAGAAACAAGTTTATTTAGTGTCTCACATGGCCTTCATTGCTCCAACACTCAGTTGTGTACATGGTGCTGGGGTTTGAACCCAGATCCTCGTGCTTGCCAGGCAAGCGCTGAAACCACTGAGCCACCGCTCCAGCCCCGGCATATTGTTAAGAACATAATATGCAAAACTATGTTTATCTCTTTCTGATCCCGAACATCATGTAAATATTGGTGTATGTCTCTGGGTGTGTGTAACAGTGTATAATATTTGCCTAGGACTCAAATATTCTCTTCTATGGAGTTAGTTAACACTGTCATGGACGTTCTTCCTGCAATTTTGGCACACAGAGCTGCCCTAAGTGCATGAAATGCTTGTGGACACCTGATCCATTCCCTGGACCCCATCTCCTGGGGCCCAGGAGCAAAGGTAAGTTTGCAATTTGGGTGTAGACAGTGTTTGGTTATGCCTAATGAACGTGAGTCTGGAAACAGACTCCCTAGACCACCATCCTTACAAATAGGTTCAGTTCTGGTGGGGGTCTGGGCTCCTTGGGAGGGTCAGTTGGTGGAAGGGGAGCAGATTCTGGGTGTAGGCCAGGCTGTAGCACTCCAGCTCACTGGGAAGGTAAGGGTCAGCGGTGACCTTAGAGGAGCTGCCTCACATGTGGCCCACACCATTGTGTCGAGGGACCTCCCTGAGGGGTCTGGTAGTAAAATGAAGTAACTATGCTATCAAGGGCCTGAGACACTTAGTAAAGTCCATCTACCCTGTAAAAGCAGGCATGTCTCCATTAGCCAGAGAGAGAAACAGGTAAGCACTAGTGGTAGTGAGTAACAATAAAGAGAGTGTCAGGGAAGAGTGGTCAGGACACCTCATGGGTGGCCGAGCCTGTGTCAACCGCAAGATGCTCTAGAGCTGGTAGTGGCTGAACAGCTGCAAAGGATCCAGGAAATGCTGAGGGCTGGAGCTGGTGAGAGGGACCCCAGCTGCACACGGAAGCTGGTCTCACCTACGTCTCCTTCTGGGATCTCCTGGAGACCACCAGAGGCTGTGACTTGGCATCTGTTAAACGGTGCTAGTCATTGCCGGTGCTAGTCATTGCCGAAGAAGGGAACACTAAGAAGGTAGAGTCCCAGGGAGCCCAAATTGCATTTTAGTGACCTCACCCAGCATTTTTTGAATGCTAATTCAAGGACTAACCCTTACCTCCAGAATACAGCCTGCAGCAGGATTGGTAAATCAACAGCCCAAGGGTACTGTGGTGGTGGCCTGGTGACCCTTTGATGCCCTTGCTGGCTTTGGGAACACAGCCAAGAAAGAGAAAAATATTTGTTTTCTTTCTTTCTATTTTAACTGGGGCATTATAGTTTTACATAATGGAGGGGGGTTGTTGCTACACTTTCATACAAGCACACCTCCTAAGGATTTATTGTGGGCTAATTCCCCACCCAGCACAATCCTCCCCTCCTCCTTTCTCCCCCTCCCTGGTCTCTTTTAAGAGAAAATATTTGAAAGACAGGTATTTTATCCTCCTTGGTCTCCCAGGTGGGAGGAGGAACTGCCTGCAGAGACAGAAGCTGATGCTGGAAACTTTCAGGAAGAGATGGGGGAGGGGGCTGTTTAGAAGGCCTTAGGATTTTTCTATGGCCACAGACAGAAACTGAACACACTTCAGGCATGGTGCTGCACGCCTGTAATCTCAGAAGTTTTGGAGCCTGAGGCAGGAGGATCTCAAGTTCAAGGCCAGCCTCGGCAATTTAGTGAGGCCCTAAGGAAATTAGCACACCCCGGTCTCAAAATGACAAATATAAAAAGGGCTGAGGATATGGGTCAGTGGTTAAGCACCCTTGGGTTCAATCCCAGATACCTCCCTGCCCCCAAACCAACCAACCAAACAACAACAACAACAAAAAACCCAAAAAACCCCAGAAACCCAACACAGGGCTTAGAAACAAGACATTGGCTCATGAAGTGGAAGAGTTCAGGGTTATGTAGCCCAGATGACTCAAATGCGACACCAAAGATTCCAAGCCCACAACGAAATCCAGAGTTTCAACTCCAACCTGATGATGCTGCCCTTCACTCTGATTGGAGGAGCTCACGCACAATCTAGGAGGTTCGCTAAGGTAAGGCGGAGGCTGGTACAAAGAGGAAGTAGGCAGAGACTGGGAGAATGGGGGTTGCTGGAAAGAGGTAAAAATGTGTCCCTGTGGGTCATCAGAAAGAGGTCATCAGCAAAGGTCACCGGAAAGAAGTGGGTGTACACAGGGGAGGGAGTTGCTGTCTTGAGGGGAAGAAGGTTCTAAAAATGGAGGTAGTCTATCCTGTATCACACAATCTTCAATTTTGACAGAAAAGAGAGACATAAATCTTACAGTCGCTGACTTTTGCATCTTCTTTCACTTTAATTTATTTTACAAAAAGACAGTTCCATGACATTGTTCTTATAACCTTTTAGGAGGTTACATAAGGGACATGTTTCTGCGTCTTTAAATAAGGAATGACCTCACATGACATTAACAGGAAAGGTTAGGGTGCTTTCCCCAGTCTTACCCAGAGGGAGGACCCATGAGTCTTCCTCTAAGTTTAATGTTGGAAAGATCCATTTGGGTGAAAGCCCAACTTCTATCCCAGCTTAGGGGAACTCCGCTGAGCCTAAAGATAGTTCTCTGGGGCAGGTGCTGGGGCAGATGTCAGAGCCTCTGTCTGACAATCTCTCCTCCTGGGAAACTTTGAAGGCATAGGAGCCGACGTGTCCCTGGATAAAAAGCAAGCAGGCGAAATATGCAAGCCCCAAATCAAGCCTGAAAAATGTCCTAGAAAGAGGGGATATTTAAATGTGGATTCTCCCACGTATTTGTTACTTGATGACGGACAAAACTACAAGCCACATTCTATTCCTCTGCAAAAAGAAAAAAAAACCCCAAAACTCAGATATATCAGAGTGTTTCCTACTGTTCCTTGAGTGTGGTTAGTGTTCCAGTATGGACTTTATCAAAGAGAGAAGGAAGGCTTACAGAGGTTGTAAAACTAAGTAAAAAGAATGATGGTGTGGGTGTAAATTCAGGCAGAGAAGTTTACAGGGATTTGTAGCTCTTGGGCCAATTTCACCTGCACCCATAATGAGGGTGGGCATAGGAAGTGACCGCGGGCAGGGGAAACAAGCGTGCACAGAGAATGGCAGACAAGGAAAATGGCGCTGGACCTTCGCCAGGCAGCTGGTTTTATTGGTTAAATGGGAGGAGTTAATGGGGTTGATCTTTCAGAGATTGGTTGGTGGATCCGTCAGTCCATTGGAACTTATCTGCCAGCGTCTTGATTGGCTGTTCTTTTCAAGGGCAAGCTTCCCTGTGCCCTGCCCCTTAGCCAGTCTCCTGTCTTGACTGAGGCCACGCCCCCAGCCAGGCGCCATGAGGTCATGACGCTGTGGGCTAGCTGAAGCCACGCCCCCAGACAGCCTAATGGAGGTAACTTGCCAGGATGTCCACACTCCTCTGCCCTGCTCTGGGGACGTGGAGTTGCCTTTCTTCTAAGAGCTCAGTTTTCAGGAAATTCTACAATGCTGGTTCAATGGCAGAGGACAGAATTGCATGCATTCTTTTTTTTTTTTTTTAAGAGAGAAACAACTTTATTAAGTTTTTCACATGGCCTTAGTTGCTCCAACACTTGGTTGTGTACCTGGTGCTGGGGTTTGAACCTCATGTCCTCGTGCGTGCCAGGCAAGCAACTGAAACTGCTGAGCCACCGCTCCAGCCCTGAATTGCATGCACTCTGAGACCTTCCGGGCCACCTTAGGGTCTAAGGGCAAATATACTTCCAAGCCTTCACTCACAGCCTGACAGCCATTCAAAGCTTGGTATGTGGGCTGCAGTGGTGGCTCAGCAGTTACAGCGCTTGCCTGGCATGTGCGAGGACATGGGTTCAAACCCCAGCACCACATACACAACAAAGTGTCAGAGCGATGAAAGCCACATGAAAAACTAAATAAAATTCATTCTTTCTCTCACTGTCCCTCTCTCTTAAAAAAAAAACAAAAAAACTTGGTCTGTGATTTCACCAGCTCTTGCACCTAAATTCAAGGCGAGTCGGCTATTGAAAGCATGGTGTGTGCCTTACTCGTTCCCAAGCAAACCACCTTATCATTTTTGATACCAGATACCTGATCTGGGCCAGGATACTCCAGCCACAATTCTCCAAGGGTAAACAACATAAAGAATAAAACTATTGAGGAGTCACCCAAACACCGAATGCCCACAACCCTTCACTTGTTACTCCCATGATCTGGGTTCTCTTCCATTTCCACCCATGTGTTCTCTTAATAGCTACAGCTGCTTGTCCTTAATCACGTCCTTAATCATGGGCAGAGATGTTTACACAGGATGTGGCATTGATATGAGAGATGTAATATTTGGTGCCAGAATGACCACTAAGTACCCCTCCCTTAAGGTTAAACTAGGAAAAGAAAAACACACTTTTCCAAAGGTTTCTAAAGTCCATTAACATTCCTAAACTTGTAGCCTGCCCCTACCACCACCACCTTCTCTCTCTCTTTTTTTTTTAGTGTGGGGGTGAGGAGGAATTGAGTATTCAGGGGTTCTTAACCCACTGAGCCACATCCCCAGACCATTTTATTTTTTATTTTGAGACAGGGTCTCACTAAGTTGCTTAGGGCCTCCCTAAGTTGCTGAGGCTGGCTTTGAACTTGTGATCCTCCTGCCTCAGCCTCCTGAGCTGCTGGATTACAGGTGTGCACCACTGCGCTCAGCTACACCGCCATCCTTTCACATGAATAATACTGGCTTGCTACTACGGCCTGAGAGTCAGCTTGATGTACTTGGTCAGTGCTTCTATTTCCACTCCAGCAGAAGTACCAGTGGAGAGTCTTGTTCCCGTCACTGTTGTGTATCTGATTCTTGTGGTGGAGACTTCGGGAACCCACCCAGCCTTGACATCCTCCACCCGTGGCTCACCTGGGTGTAACCAGATCCAGACACATTTTTGTTGACTGAAGGAGCTGTACCTTGTTCACAAAGTAGTCAAAAAAGTCAATTTTCGGGGATAGAAGTTGGAGCACAGGAAATGTGAGGAGAAGATAGAAATGGCCCAGGGTGCTTTCAGGACAACGGATAATTCTGATATGGGGGACTTTCCACTACAAAAGCCAGACAAAACTTGTGTTAACCAATGCAATCTTGGCTGCTTCAAACAGTTGGCTTCTCTTCTCTCTCTCTCCCTCCATCCTTCTCTCTCTCTTTTATTCTTTTCTTCTCTCTCTTTTTTTTCTTTGTAATTTTTTTGGTACCAGGAAATGAATCCAGGAACACTCTACCATTTTTTTTTTTTTGTGGTAA
>PVKS010040766.1:0-16869 GCA_004027875.1 Aplodontia rufa
TCCCCCCCCCAAAAAAAAAATAGCTGGTTCTAGGTAGAGCAAAAGCATTCGCATCATGAGCTCAAGCAGGGGTCAGGAGCAATGGTTTTGCCCTACTACTTATCTTCTCTTGGTGTTGTTCTGCTGCTAATAAGACATGCAGGAGGGAGAGCTGCTCCAAAGCAGAGGAAGCTGCTTCCCAGGTGGGACCACGAGGCGTTGGTTTCCTGACCTCCTGTAGGCCCACTGTGTTCCTGGTTTTCAGCCATTACTCCCTTCATGGCTTCTCACCCACCGGGACTGCCTTGCCCAGGTTGGACAAGTAGCTGGCAGAACCTTCTCTGGAAGGAGCTTAGTGCTGAAAGGGAGTTTGGTGGTCCCCTCATCATTACTGCTGTGTGCCAGACCCAGGCGTAGGGACAGTGGCTTGTCTGCATCACACAGGTATAGTGCTAAGCCGGGGCCATGTCCCCCTGGCTTGCAGGTGGGCACATTCCCAGAGAAACCACACTGTCGTCCGGGCACCAGCTGCCTAGAACTGGACGGTTTGTAGAGAGAGGGGAAGAGAGAATTTTCTTTTTTCTTTTCTTTTCTTTCTTTCTTTCTTTTTAATAGAGAGGGACAGTGAGAGAGAGAGAAAAAAATATCAATTTTATTTAGTTTTTCAAGTGGCTTATGCTGCTCAGACACTTCATTGTGTAGGTGGTGCTGGGGTTCGAACCTGCGTACTTGTGCATGCCAGGCAAGCTCCCTAACCTCTGAGCCATGGCTCCAGCCCCTCAATTTTGTTTTTTCTTCTGGGTTTTGTTTTTCTGACACTTAGTTGTGTACGTGGTGCTGGGGTTTGAACCCGGGTCCTTATGCATGCCAGGCAAGCGCTCTACTGCTGAGCCACCGCTCCAGCCCCCAGAGCTGGACTTAGTGTCAGCAGAAGTTCTCCGCACTCACTACAGATGCGCTGGGAACCAAAAAACAGGCCGTCAGTAGACTTTTGTGCATTTTTGCATTTAACCAACCATGGACTCAAGACAGTCGGAAAAGAGAAGATGGTGTCTGTACCGAGCGTGTGCGGACTTGCTTCTCGTCAGCCTTCCCTAAACGGTGCACAGCTGTGTGTATTGCATGTGCGATGTATTTGCTGTTGCGAGGAACCTCGAGGTGACTTCAGGTACACAGGAGAGAGAATGCATGTGGGATCTGTGCAAATGCTACACCTGTATACCATAAGGGCCTTGAAGATGTTGCTCTGCAGGGATGGGGTCCTTGGACCAGTTCTCCTCTTGGGTACAGAGGGATGACTATGCATGACTTTCTTTCCTAGTAAGTAAATGCATTTAACAATTAAATCTGAAAGTGGGAGAAGCAGCGTCACTACAGTTTTCCCTTGTCTGTAAGGTAGGAGTGTCTCATGCCACCCACTCTAATGTTGAACCGTCAGGCTGGATCTACACTCTTAGGCTGGCTAGGTTACCATTGCTGTGGGTGCATGGGAGAGAGGGTGGTCGCAGAGCTTACGGCCACGTCGGTGACTCCACCATTCAAGGGGTAAAGGCGGAGCACCAAGTGCCATGCCTGTCCACACCATTTTACAAACGCCAGCATCATATGGTTCCCCTCCTCCTCCTCCAGCTGCTGCTTCTTCCCAGAACCTTCCCATGCTGAGCACCACCGAGCCCCCTGCCTAGCTGATTTCTTCCTTCACAAGTTCATGGCAGACAGGGCCACGGAGTTCAAGAGCTTCCATAGATACGTGCATGTGCTGCCGTTGTTAATTCCAGCCCCGTGCTAATTCTCCTGTTAGCGTTGATCATGAGATGCAATTTACCTACTTGAGCAAACGGCCCTTCCCATGCCAGTTGTTTGTAAAAACGCTGGGAGAGGGGGGCAGTTTTGGAGTGTAGGGGATTATAAGCACTAGTTTTGAAAGATAATCCATCTGGGACCAGGTGAGTCTTAATCGGCACCAAGTTGTTTCAGAGAATACACAGATCATCTTTTGCCCTCTGAAAAGCCTTTAAAATAGGCTGTAATTCCTGCCTGAGAGCTATATCCTTACAAATCAAATTGGAGCTGCCTTCTGTAGTTTTGCATTAAAAGGAAACATAATGTCAAGCAATTAAAATTGATAGCACAGGCAATTCTTTATTACAGAGACACTTAACATAGTGAGATCTCCATCCTCGTTCAGGTAGGGTTTTCTTTTCTGCAAATTTGTCTTTTGTTGCCGGGTGCAGTGGCGCCTGGCTGTAATCCCAGCCACTTGGGAGGCTGAGGCAGGAGGATCACAACTTCAGAGTCAGCCTCAGCAGCTTAATAATGAGAGGCCCTGAGCAACTTAGTAAGACCCTGTCTCAAAATGAATAAATGAAAAGGGCTGGGGTTATGGCTCAGTGCCCCTGGGTTCAATCTATAGTTAAAAAAAAAAAATTGTGTTTTGTTTCCCAAAAAGCTAATCAAAATTGCTTTATTCTAAGTTAAATATTTAAGTTGCTCTTTCGATGAGGAGAGCGAGTGTGAGTGAGTCACCTGGCTGGCAAGAGAGTTATGTGCTGGGGTTTGTTTTTGTTCATGAGATGGGCCGACTTAGAGGCTGCAGATGATGTGAGATGGCTTTGAGGAGCTGGGCACAGAGGGGCTTATATGCCTGGTGGCAGGAAGTGGTTTATCAAACCGGAGCTTGCTATGGAAACACAGAGGCCTGGGAGGACGTGGGCCTTGCTGAGCCTGTGGGCTCAGTTGTTCATTAATATTGGCACAGATGCCCACATTTGCCCGTTGTTCTTTGACTACTTGCTCCTGATCAGGCAGACACATTATTATGAACTGGACAGGAAGCCACCTTGGGAGGACAGGTGGGAGCAATCGTAAGACCTCAGTCCTGCACGTTCCTGCGAACTGTGGGAATGGAATCTGCTCGCACACTCTTTCCGTCCCTTCCTAGTGATATTACTTAACCTCTGCCAGCCTCAGTTTCCCCCTCTGTAAAATAGGGCTAATTCTAGGACCTGCCTCCTCTAGTTATTGTGAGGACTAAGACGCATCCTGTCTGCCGGGTGTGGATGGCAACACATGGCTTGTAAGGGCCAAAGTCATTTTTAGATGTTGTGTGACTTTTTTTGGACATTCGGAGTTGGTTTGGAAATGTTCCTTTGGAAAGCCCCACGGAGGTGTTTCTCACTTCCTGGAGGTGGTGATCCTGGCTCCTCCTCCATCCTCATCCGACTTGTCTCTGCTGTTCCTCAGGGCCAAGCTCTAGTGCTGTGGCTTGAGAACCTGCAGTCTGTCTTGAGTGTAGCCCAGCAGCCTCCTCTAGGCATCTGAGCTTGGGTCTGAGTTCTTATTACATTCTGTTATTGTCTGAAAACCTTTCTGGCTCCCTTGTTTGCTGGCAGGCTCCTTGAGGAAGATAATTCCATCCTTTCCATCTCTCTGACCCCATCACGAGGACAGGTTTCTTGCCGACTGTGTCCCTTTGAGTCTCAATTTTCCAGTGGCTCACTGGGTCCCTGGAACAGTTCAGTGAAATTGTGTTTGTGAAACGCTTTGAGCAGGGCTTGGCTTGCAGTGGGTTTGGGTTGGTGGATTGAGAAGACATGGGGGGCTGGAGCGGTGACTCGGTGGTTATGGTTTTTGCTTGGCATGCGTGAGGATGCGAGTTCAAATCCCAGCACTACGATGAAATAAAATTAATTCTCTCTTTCTCACTGTCCCTCTCTGTTTAAAAAAGAAGAAGAAGAAGACATGAGTACTCTCATGCTGGATATGGAAAGCTTAGCCGTGATTGGGCTGCTGCCCTGTGACAGGGAATCAACATTAAGTCCCCACTTTGGGCCAGGCCCATTGGGTTGGGTCTTGCCTTGCCAGAGGATGCATGGGGGTAAGAAAAGTTAGTCTAGCCTTCCTGCTTCCGTGTTAAATGCTCCGGTTGGGCACAGCTTTCACCTTCTGTGGCACCTTGGCTTGGTTTTAGATTTTATTCCCTACGAGACCCATCTTGGGTCTTTATTTACCCTGGGTGCATACCTTAGAAGCACCGGAATATGTGTACTGGGATGTTTTCTTGTGTCATGTAAATGTTTATCTTTTAACCTACTTTTATTTTAGTAAGAAAATTTAATTGGGATAGTGAGAGAGAAGGACATGGGGAGTAAAGTGAACATTGGCTTCCTGGGGCCATGGGGTGTCCTTAAAACGCACGAGAGAGGAATCTCAAAACTGTTTGGATCATTAAAAGAGAACAAGACCCGGTAGACAGAAGTATGTTTTCTAAAGATAGGGTTAGCTAGGTTAACCTCAGTGTTAAGTTTCTTTACTTTTAGGTGGAATTATCTCGACCAGGAATGTTTACCCAGGCTATCTCAGGGCAGATAGGTTACTCATTAGCCACAAGTGTATTCAGAGGGCATGGACTTCTCATAGACTGGGCTGTATTTGCAAAACATGATGCAATTAGTTTTTTTTTTTTTAAAGAGGGAAGGACAGAAAGAGAGAGAATCATTTTTCACTGAGTTTTTCACATGGCTTTCGTTGCTCTGACACTTAGTTGTGTACACGGGTGCTGGAGTTTGAACCCGTGTACTTGCGCATGCCGGGCAAGTTCCATAACCACTGAGCCACCGCTCCAGCCCCGATGCAATTAGTTTTGATGGGAAAAAGCTTGTGAACCTCTGGCGTGTCCTGTCATGGCTCAAAGGGGAACTTAGCAACCAGATAATAAAGAAAGGTATAACTCCATGTGTCATAAAGCAAGCAGAAGCCAGGTGTGGTGGTGCACACCTGTGATCCCAGTGGCTCGGGAGACTGAGGAAGGAGGATTGTGAGTTCAAAGCCAGCCTCAGCAACTTCGCAAGACCCTGTCTCAAAAAATAAAAAGGGCTGGGGTTGTGGCTCAGTGGTTAAACACCTCTGGGTTCAGTCCTTAGTACCAAAAAAAAAAAAAAAAGTCAGAATTTTAGACATAGGGAAAATGATGGATTTCTCCAGTTGGCCTGGAGAGCATTTTGAGTTTTAGGTCATTAAAATGTTAGTCTTGGCGTATTCAACCATAAGGTCTGGGTACTCTGCTGGGTGCTCCCTCCGTTACTTCCCCCCTTTCTTTTGCACTGGGGGAAGGGTTTTAGGGAAAGTTATTGGTAGATCATAATCTTCTGTCCATATAAAATTTGGTGTTTTGTGTGCACATTAAAGTAAGCATATCAGTGCCAGAGACGGGAAAGCTTATTGGTCTCAGGTTTTATGGGTCCTATCTCCTTTTCTCTGTGCTCCTTCTACCCCTCAAAATGTAACGTCATTGACAAGGGATTCTTTTATTGCTGCTGCCTTGAGTGAGAAAGGGTCAGAAAGAAAAGGTGCTTATAAAATGTAATACGATTTTATCCCTGTTTAGATGTGATTCTGTGCTCTGTTAAAGAAATGAAGTAATTGTAAGTACAGTATGTAAGTGAACTGTAAAACTATTCCCTGTTAATGGTTTCAGGTAATGGAAATGTATCTACACTAACCCTACCAAGCTATGTGCCTTCACGGTTTACAGTCTCAATTTTATGAGCTTCAAGGCTTTTTGTACTAGATGAAAGAAATACTGTCCTATAAAAATCGGTATCTTATGAGCTTGAAGATTTCACTGGCATTTTAGGAGAGATTAAAAAAAAAAAAGGTTTCAGAGTCTCATCTTCATATGGAAGAAGTGGTCATTATCCGTTGACTGCAGTTAAATAAGGAAGACTTAAGAGATTAGTCTTGGTCTCTTAACTCTTAATTTCTAATATGTATTCTTTATAAAAGGAGCACATAACTAGGCGTAATATTTGATGTGTTACAGAGTTGTCACAAGTAATAGATTTTTGGAAGTACTGACTGTCATTAACTTATTTTCCTTTGTTACTTCAACAAATGTTTATGGAGAGCCTGGTGTATCAGTCATCTCGTGGCATAAAATGCTGCGTAACAAATCATCCCTAGCCCTTTGGCATTTCATCTGAAGTATCCTCACACTCATAGACCTGCAGGTTGGTTGGGGAACTGCTGTATGTGTCTCATTCTAGAGCCAGGATCTGGAACTGACTTTATGCAGTGGCATTTTAGCATTTATCCCAAGCAAGCTAATGAAGTGTGGTCCTTCTAGAGAGGTGAGGGGAGCGGGGAAGAGAGAATATTTGCCAAAAAACAATTGAATCTAACACTGCTACTATTTGCCATGTTTTGAAACTAGAGTTCCAGTCATGAGCAAAATTGATGAAGTCCTTGGTCTCACGTGTCTTGCTTTCCTGTCTGTGGGGTGGTGTGTAGGAAAAAGGCCCCAAACACAAAACCAAGTTACGCACAAGATGATTTCACATCGTGGGCTCCGTGTAATGCTGTCCTTGTATGTGATTTTCTCATTTTTACCGAGTTCTTGGGGGCCGATCGTCTGTGTAGAATGACGCTGCTGTACTTTTACAACTCTTGGCAATGTGGACTTTGGTCTGGGATAGGTTGGTGCAGGTTTCGGCAGCTGGGATCTTGCGTAAAGTCCTACAGAGGGCTGGCAGGGTAAATAACTCTGCTGTCAAAGCAGGGGTTGTGCACATGTACACATTTTTTAATATTCCCAGCACAGAAACTGTTCTTTAGGAAGGCGGTGTAATCTGCAGAAAACCCAAAGAACCATTTAGATCCCAATTAAATTTCTGCTGCTGCTAAGGAAGTTGAGGTGCCAGGCAGAGTGGTTCCTTGTCTGCTGTGAGACTCGGAGGGCAGATGACCTGATGAAGTGCGTGGTAGCGATGATGTCATTTGATGACTTACTCTTTTACCCTGGCTGGCTGAGCCAGCTCACAGCTCAGGGTGCAGATGGCATCAGGGATAACCTAGAGGAGGGCAGCCAGCTCGCCCAGTTCCCAGCCCTCCTGCGGTCCCAGCTGTCCAGCACAAGCCTGGGGAGCGCCTCTTGCTTCACCTGCAGAAAGCTCCTGGTGCACAACAGGAAATGTGGGAGTTCTCCACCCAGCTTGACAGACAGGAGGAAAGGAGCGGAGCTAGCGGAAGTCTGACTTCATTTTTGGGTTTCAGAGTGTCAGACTGGAAGGGTGATTTTTAAGTGGGGGATTTTTTTCCCCTTTAGATTTTCATTTATAGTTATCACTAAATATATTCCAACGATGGAAAATTACGGCTCTTTTACTTTGCCATTTGGCAGCTGTGCCTGTATCTCTTTTTTCGTTTTTGGTGTATATTTTAAATTTGCTTAGACTTGAATGGGGTGGAATTATGAAATTAAAAAAAAAATGAGTGTCACACTGTTAATTTAGGGGTAGGTGTGGTATAAAAAGACACGTTTTATAATTGTAGCCAGCAATTATGGAGAGCTTTCTGTCTCGTTGTCTTGGATAAAGCATTTGACATATGCAGTTTTATTTGTTAATCCTCCTAACCACCCTTGGAGTGGTTAATTGATTGCTGTAATTATTCCTGTATTACAGATGAAAAGTCTGAGGCTCAGAGAAGTTCAGTAGTGCCCAAGTGGTGTGTCTTAGATATTAATCCGCATTTGTGTGCTCTGGGAATCAAATTCTTAGAACTCTTCCCTCCTACCTTCAGCCCCAACCCAAACTCTTGGGATGGAACCTAGGGTCTTACACAGAGTGACATTCCCCATTTTTTTTTAGAAATCAGAATGAGTTTTTTTTTTTTTTTTGGTACCATGGAACCCAGGGGTGCTTCACCACTGAGCCACATCCCCAACTCTTTTTATGTTTTATTTTGAGACAGGGTCTTGGTAAGTTGCTTAGGGCCTTGCTAAGTTGCTGAGGCTGGCTTTGAACTTGGGATCCTCCTGCCTCGGTCTCCTGAGTCGCTGGGATTACAGGCGTGTGCCATTGTGCCCGGCCAGAAAGAGATTCTTTTTGATGTACAGTCTTTTTTGTCGGAGTTTATTTATTCCCCAAATTCCCTGAGCAACCCTTAGATAGGCACTGAGTACTGTAGAGGGGAATGTGAACCATCACAAGCGGTGTGCAGGGCCCCGCACAGCAGTGTGCCTCCCCCTGCAAGAGATTACGGGAGATTGTGAAGTTTGCTGTCTCGGGAATGTTTGCTGCCTCTGACATTCCCCCCTCCCCTGATAATAGCCAGTGTAGGCTTTGAATCCTCTGAGATAGTGTAATACACTATCTCAAAAAAAACAACCAATTAATTTAGCAATAAATTCATTCCTATGTGGAAAATGGGTGGAAAGAAGTGCTTTTGTGTCTGCTGTTTAAAAATGCTGTAATTGCTAATGAACTTGAGGTTCGAGTGGGACCAGGTCGCCTTCTCATTTCCTGGTTCCCTCGGTTGGGACAGTGGGAGCCCCTTGTTTGTGATTATTGGTGTTGAGGGCCTCGTCCGACAGCGCATCCGTCTCCAGGCTGGACTGCGATTGCTTGTATGTGGTCTCAGCACCTCTTTGGCAATGCGTTTCTTGTCATCTGCCTGCTCCAAGGAGAAGCCGAGTGAGTCATCAGAGTGCCGCAGTTGCTTCCCAGTTTATCCAGGGCCTGCAGCTGGGTGAGGGTTGAGGATCAGCGGCCAACCGTGTCCTTGTCTTCTCGAAGCTTAGATGCTGGTGGAGGACCTTGTGGCTCAGGACTCTGTGGCCCTCCTGCTCGGCAGCTGACCACATAACCCTTTGCTTCTTGGCTGTGACATCCTCTGTGCGAGTGATCCATCCCGTGGTAGGCGCTGTTACGATTGGCTGTCACGCAGATAGACCTCCGTGAGCCCTGCATGCAGGTGTTCACAACCTTCTGGAGTACCCCCTCTTTTTTTTAAAAGAGAGCGGGACAGTGAGAGAGAGCTAGAGAAAGAGAGAATCAATTTTATTTAGCTTTTCATGTGGCCTTTGTTGTTCTGAGACTTTGTTGTGTACGTGGGTGCTGGGGTTTGAACCTGCGTCCTCGTGGATGCCAAGCGAGTGCCGGAACTTCTGGGTCAGCGCTCCAGCCCAGGTCCACTCCTCTTGAACGGCATTAAGAATGTGGTGGAAGTGAGGCTGTGCCTCCAATTAGGCAGTCCTTTCCAGCCCCCCGCTGTTGGGCCATTCTAGCTGGGACCCCAGCCTACAGAGCGGAGCATAGGAGGCAACTTGGATGTCCCCGCACTGGGTGTCCTGCCTTGGAGTCATTGCACCATGGTGCCTTGGTCTTGGGTATGTAGCCCCTCATGGTCTTACATGTTGGTTGAAGTGCCTCCCGTCCCTCTTGTTCATGAGATGGCAGAGTGATTGAGGGCAGGTTAAGAGCATGCATCTTGCAACCAGGCGGGATTATGTTCCTTGGAACATAATCCTCTTTATAGGGAGTTACTGCATATCACTAAGCTACGACTGTGTGAGTGATTTCTTAACTGCAGACATTGCTGACCTTGGAACTGAAAATTCGCCCAGCGTCTCATGAAATAAAAGTGCCTAAGTCACGGGCTTGTTGCAGTCAAATGTGAGCCAGGGGCTGGAGCAGTGGCTCGGAGGTTATGGTGCTTGCCCGCCATGCACAAGTACGCAGGTTCGAACCCCAGCACCCATGTACACAACTAAATGTTGGAGCAACGAAAGCCCTGTGAAAAACTCAATAAAAATTGATTCTCTCTCTCTCACTCTCTTTCTCTCTTTAAAAAAAAAAATTTGAGACAGAAAATGTATGGGGCTGGAGGAGTGGCTCAGCAGTCATGACACTTGCCTGGCACGTGCGCACAAGGCGGCAGGTTCGAATCTCAGCACCGTGTACACAATGACAAATGTCAGAGCAATGAAAGCCACATGAAAAACTAAATCAAGTTGATTACTTGATTCTCTCTTTCTCTCTCTATAAAAAAGAAAAAAAGAAAGAAAACGTAGGGGCTGGAGCAGTGGCTCGGCGGTTACAGTGCTTGCCCAGCATGCACAAGGACGCAGGCTCAAACCCCAACACCACGCGTACAACAAAGTGTCGGACGAACGAAAACCACATGAAAAACCAAATAAAATTGATTCTTTTTTTAAAAAAGGAAATGTACGTGTCTCCCAAGAGTGTGAAGGGTACAGTGGGGAACACGTTTTGGGGCTCAGTGCTTGGCACACAGTTGGTGCCCCGTAAACACGACTGAAAGTGGGAAAGTTGGTTTCAGGGAGTTATTCTTGTGCACTAGGTGCCTGTGAGGGCCCCGCAGCCTGTAGCTGCATAAATTCTATGTTGAGAGGTCCCCTCCCTGTGGAATGAGTGAGGCACAGCTGTCATTTTGAAGCGTCAGCGGGAAAACAGCACACAAATTAGTAATGTTATTAGAATCAAATGCATGGAGCCCGTTGCAATGGCTCTTGGTTAAATGGGGCCTTCTGTTAGATATTTCATGTCCCGTCTGGAGCATCTGGAAATAGAGCTGAAATGATGCTCAGAGTCTTGGAAAGAGAAGACAACTTGGGAAAACTTGATAAAGTCTGGGCCCCTCCTCCCTTGCTTTCCTTCCTGGATTTGGAAGTGGGTGCTGGTGCTGAGGATTTTGCAACCCACAATGTGGTGCACGGGCCGATCAGCAGATTCAGCATTCCCGAGAGCCTAGAGGTACAGACGCTGAGTCCCGCTACCTGTGAAATGAGCAGCTGCATCTTAGCAAGGTCTCTTTGGTCAGGGGATCCCATGCATAGTTCTGCATTTCAGACCACCTTTGGGACAGTTTTAGGTTAGGCAGTTCTGGTGTGGAGAGGAAGGGAAATTGATATAAACTGGATCATGCTGTTTTGTCACAGAAAATAAATGGCAGGGGGTTGGGGATTTAGCTCAGTGGCAGAGCGCTTGCCTAGCATGCGCAAGGCCCCAAGTTTGGTCCTCAGTCCTGGAAAAAAAAAAGAAAGAAAAGAAAAGAAAGGACGGTTCTCAGGGACCCAGAGGAGGACTCAAACTAAATTATTTTTTTTTTAAAGAACGAGGGAAAGTGAGAGAGAAAGAGAGAAGCAATTTTTATTTAGTTTTTCATGTGACCTTTGTTGCTCCAACACTTCATTGTGTATGTGGTGCTGTGGTTGAAACCCGCATCCTCACGCATGCCACGCAAGTGCTGTAACCACTGAGCCACCGCTCCAGCCCCTCGAAGTGCAATATTTAAGGAGTGAATGTCAAGGTGTTGGTGAGGTGTTCTTCTTAGTTGTGCAGCTGTGGGGGTCGTTCAAGAAAGAGAGGGCTGACGTTTATGAAGCGCTGATGATGTTGGTCAGCGCAGGAGCGTTCTGGGAATCGCTGCACTAATCCTCTCGCTCCTCGTGGAGGGCAGTGAGGTTTGGTGGGCTTTACTCGCCTGTGATCGAACTCCAAGTCCCTCTTCCAGCCCATCATTCCGTAAGCTTCCTTTTCAAAACAATTCAGATTTATTTTTGAAGCTGACGCCAAGATGGGATGCAGGACAGAATCTAAGCAAGAAGGAAAACGCATACCAGAACTCACTTTTTGTTTTTTTTTTTTTAAAGAGAGAAGGTCAGTGAGATAGAGAGAGAGGATCAATTTTTATTGAGTTTTTCACATGGCTTTCGTTGCTCTGACACTTAGTTGTGTACGTGGGCGCTGGGGTTTGAACCCGTGCACTTGTGCATGCTGGGCAAGCGCTGTAACCGCCAAACCACGGCTCCAGCCCCCGGAACTCACTTTTGATCCATCAGGGACTTGAGTGTAGTAGTGATGGGTAAATATGTGAAGTTTGTTGCATCAGAAGCAGGACCAGCAGATGGTCCACTAGGACCAGCTCACACAGGCTGTTTCCGGCGAACAACATGTACTTCTGTTCCCTGCATTTTAACAAACACCTGGATGTTGCAGGAGAACACGTCAGTAATAGCGAGATGCAGAACTCCAAAGCATGGGATCTGAGGCATAGGTCTTCCAAGGTGAGTCACCTGGAAACCCCCTTCACAGTTACTGCCGTGTTCACGTATATTGTTACTGAACTGTAAGCCTCTTAATGTATAAATGAATCCATTTTAAAAAATGAAATGTATTTTAAGAGCAGATTATATTATAATCAAAATTGAAGCCTGCATGGGGCTGGGGCAGCTGCTCAGTGGTCACACCGTTTGCCTGGCATGTGCAGGGATGTGGGTTTGAACCCCAGCACCACGTATGCAACAAAGGCCCCATGAAAAACTACATAAAACTGATTCTCTCTTTCTCTCTCTCACTATCTTCCCTCTGTGTCTTAAAAGAAAAAAAAAAAAGATTGAATCCCGCAGTTTGCCATACATACAACACATAACTGCAAGTTTCTGAGTCTGAGTTTTGTCTCTTCTGAAGAATCCAGGAGCTGGGATGTAGCTCAGTGGTCAGGTGCATGTGCGAGACCCTGGGTTCAGTCCCCAGAACCACAAACAAGCAAATGAAAACAGCCAGCAAGGGGCTGGAGCCCTGCGGTCACAGCGCTTGCCTGACATTCGCAAGGATGTGGGTTCGAATCCCAGCACCACGTACACCATGAAGTGTCACAGCAACAAAGGCCACATGAAAAACTAAGTAAGATTGATTCTTTCTCTCTCTCTTTCACTGTCCCTCTCTCTTTAAAAAAGAAAGAAAGAAACAAAAGAAACCAGCCAGTGATAGGTAAGCATCCCCTTCCTCATAGTTGCAAACTGTGACCTTCTGAGATTCAAAATGAGAAAGGACTGAAGGAGAATTAGAAAACGACAGGAAAGAATTTTCTGAGCATGCGATTCACTCTTTTTTTCTGGTGCGTGTATCAGCAGAAGTTGGCAGACAGGTTTGAGGATACCGGGTTTTATAGTTTGCGTAATCTCTGGGGCCACGTCTCAGCAAGGGTCCAGTTTACCACCCTGGGTCCTCAGCAGCGTTGTGCTACCCTGAGCTCATCGCATGCAGCAGAGGAACCCTGAGCTAGGAGGCCAGCAGCTGCAAGGGAGCACAGCACCCGTCGGGACCTGAAATTTGAGGAATGAAACTTGAAGCACGTGTCTGAGGATGGCCTGACAGCTACGCTTACGTGGCTTTCGCAGCTTTGGCTAAATAAGGAGGCTGCCCTTGCCGTGGCTCCTCTGTCTGGCAGGCAGCCATGGCAAATGTCATCGGCCCTCGAGGGACCTGTAGTTCTTCCCACCTGAGCTGTTGATTTAGACCTTGCACTTTCCCCATGTTCTTCTCAGTCGGTAACTTTTCCATCCCCGCCAGCGGTGGGATGGTTCCTGAGCACCTAGGTGGATTTTATTGAACTTGGAGCAAGATGTCAACTTGGCCTCTTGGTCCTGCTGTTTGCCACTGGGTGAGGGGGGACCCCTGTGAACTCCCTGCCTCTCCCTAGGGGCTGCAGGTGGCCTCCAGTGCAGCCGTGTGTGACTCGGTGGTTGTGGCATGTGCCTGCCATGCGCAAGGACACATGCTCAAAAACCTTAGCACCACGTACACTGTACCAAACAAAAACAGTGATGGAGCAGGAGCAACGCAGGCCACAAGAGAAACTAAATGGAGTTGATTCTTTCTCTCACTGCCCCTCTCTCTTAAAAAAAAAAAAAAAAAAAAGACAGCTGACTTTACCCAAATTGTCATTGAAATGAACACACAACTGTTTAACATTTAAAAAATAATAATTGTACCTGGTGTCACGAAATCATTTTGCGTACCACCCCTTGCCCGTGTGTGTTTATATCAATCTCTGGCCTATAGCGTATGTTCCCTTTACATTGCCTACATGTGGGAACATATAAAACAAAGCAAAACAAAATACCAGTATCGCAGTTTCACCAGTTAAATTAAAATTTCTGGGCTGGGTGCAATGGTGCACACCTGTAATCCCAGCAACTCTGGAGTCTGAGGCAGGAGGATCATAAGTTCAAAGGCAGCCTCAGCAATTTAGTGAGACCCTGTCTCAAAAAAATGAAAAGGGCTGGGGATGTGGCTCAGTGCTTCAATCCCCAACACCAAAGGAAAAAAAAAAAAAAGAAAGAAAACTCTGGAAATGGTGTATAGGTTTAAATTTTCTTTTTTTTTTTTTACAGAAAGCTCCCTTAGTGAGTTCCTTTACTGCAGAGCCCAAATTGAAAACCACAGAGCCTAGAATTTGGTCGAATATCCTTCTAGCTTTAGTTGCAGTTTTAATTCATGCTTTAGATTATTTCTATATGATCTTCTTAAAAATTGCCATGTATTTGAGAGTGCTCTGAATTAGTATCAGCATAGCAAGTATTTTATTTTTCTTTAGGGCTGAGGACTGAACTCGGGGCTTTGCGCATGCTAGGCAAGTGCTCTGCCACTGAGCTAAATCCCCAACCCCATAGCAAGTATTTTAAATGTATAATTTGCAGATTGGAGTAAAAGTGGGCACATGTGTCCTGGCGGCTCCTCAGGACTCCACTCAAGGATTAGGGGCGGTTGCCTGGATCTTTTGGAAGCGTAGTGAAGCCAGCTGTCAGGGAGAGGCTGATCCTTACCATGGGAATCTCCGAAAGTTACACAGGGGTCAAGTGAGAACTTGGGCTTTTCAGATGCTCCCTTAACTCGAGGGTGTCAGGGTGTGTAAATATTGTTAATCATACAGTAAGGCTGCATGAAGATGAACAGCGAGTTGGAGAAAATATTTCATGCTATGGTGATACTTTTAAAAAATGACTTACGGGGCTGAGGTGGTGGCTCAGTGGTTACGGTGCTTGCCCGGCATGTACGAGTACACGGGTTCAAACCCCAGCAACCCACGTACACAACTAAGTGTCAGAGCAACTAAAGCCATGTGAAAAACTCAATAAACTCTCTCTCTCTCTCTCTCTCTCTCTCTCTCTGTCCTTCTCTCTTAAAAAAAAAAAATGACTTATGGGGCTGGGGCGGTGGCTCAACGGTATCGTGCTTGCCTGGCATTGTGCAAGGACCCGAGTTCAAAACCCCAGCACCATGTACACAACTAAGTGTGGGATCCACAAAGACCAGATGAAAAAATAAAGTTGATTTTCTCTTTCTCTCTCTCTCTCCCTCCTCTTCTCTTTTTCAAAAAATTTTTTAAATTCTTGCTAATTGCAGTTGAAGAACCTACTCTGCGTTCCTGCTCTTGGGCTGCTGGTTCTCCTCCATCTGGGACAGCTGGGCACAACTTAATGCTTGAGCTGCATAAGAGTTGCTAATTACAATGGAGGCAGGAGGCAGGATCTCCCGGCTGCTCTGATGACAGGGTCTGGAGGTTAGACTCCCTTTCACTGCGACTCACTGCGGAACTATTATTACTATTTTGCTTCTGTTTTTGTCGTTGTGAGTTAGTGCTGGGTTCCTCCTCCTTGGTGGTTTCCATGTTAGTGCTGGAATAGTCAGCACCTTGCTCTGCAGCAGAGGATGCCTCAGGTGGAGTGGCTCGGGAGAGAAGGCCACCCTTCCATGATGCCTCTGGCTTTGGATACCACCTTTGTTAGGGGTCAGTTGCTGATATCGTCAAAAACACAATTGTGCTGCCTTTAACCTTCAGCTCAAAAACACTGACTGCTGTGGCACCTGGGAACCGAAGGCCGAAAAAGACAGGATGTCACAGACATAAAAGGATATGCTGAATTGGGCCCAGGGTAGATTTGAGTGACGGGCAGAGTTGATGGTGTGATTTTTTTAGTTACCGACGTCATTTTCTTTCTTGAGTAGAATAGCTTCAGACGTCTTCAGGTTCACGATCTTGTTTTGTCCTCGTAACATGAGTAAGGTACCTGGGAAAGGAATCAGTGCTTGCCTAATGACACACAGGCTGTCTCTGGTGACAGTAAGTCCCAGCTTTAAAAATCCAGGAGTCACTATTGACTGTGTGACTCCGGGCAGATTGCTTAGCCTCTCTGAGCTGTACTTACAAGTGCTCTTGGGAATGCAACTCGTGGTTATGAAAAACACAAAGAAGCCACTGTGACTGAGCACACAGTTGGTAATTAGGCGCTGAGGTAAACACAGTTAAATCATGGGTGTGGGTAAGAGGGCTAGTTAGTACACAGGACTCCTAATGTTTGGTATTGTGGTGAGGGTACCGGTTTGAGGATTGGAATGCTCAGTCATTAGCACCAGATCTGTGTGTGTTCTCTGTCCAGGTTTATGTACTTACATTTACATTATTATAACTGCATGAATTAAAATTAAATAAAACAACATCGTTAATTCCCACACCGCACCGCCCGCAGCTCAGAGGGCACGTAGCTGTTGGCTGCTATGCCGGGTGTCTCAGCTGTGGGCTGAGGTCCTGTTGGACATGCTGCCTGGTGGGCTGGTGGACCTTTTGGTCCCAGATCTGTTTTGCAGGGAGTTGGCTGTGAAAGAGTCTCTGGGGTTAACGCTGACTTTCACCTACAATGCTGTCTTTTCTAGTCGTCGCTGACACTGGGCAAACGACTTGGCCTCTTTAAAGTGAGATTTTATATCTGCGAAACTGGAATGTAATAGTCCCCTTACACACCTGTAAATATGACCTGAGATGCTGGGCGTGGTGGCGCACGCCTGTAATCCCAGCGACTTGGGAGGCTGAAGCAGGAGGATCATGAGTTCAAAAGCAGCCTCACCCGCTTAGCAAGGCCCCAAGTAACACAGTTGAGACCCTGTCTCAAAATAAAGAGACAGGGGATGTGGCTCAGTGGTAAAGTGCCCCTGGTTTCCATCCCCGGTGCTGAGATGATGTAGCAGATCTGTGCTGGTGGTTACTGTTGAGCCCCGGGCGGTAGCAGGTGCATATTTGACGTGCATTTTAACCCTGCAGGGCTGAGGCTTGCTGTCTGCAACCTCAGCTAGTGAAGGAGTAGTTTGCGGTGCAGTTTGGCTGGAGCTGAGGGCCTGCCCCTGTCCTCTTAGTGACCTCCCCGGGCATCTGGCCCTTTCCAGTGGCTTTGGGAAGAGGAGATGCCTGAGGAAGAGGGCTTCTGTGGCTGCCAGAGCCCGAGGCCCTGGGGGTTCTCACTCCCTGCTT
>PVKS010040767.1:0-16421 GCA_004027875.1 Aplodontia rufa
CTTAGTTTGTATTCCCCAGAGGAGCCAAATAATACCTATGCAATCATTCAATTCTGATAAATGCGCAATTTATACACACACACACACACACACACACACACACACACACATATACATTGATATCTTTACGGGGGAATATAGTAAAGTCAAGAGACTGGGGTGTGGGTGATGTGGAGGTGATTCTGGATTAAGATCAATGTGTATATCATATTGTTACTACATATGTATATATGATTGTACAGCAACACAACTCCTCAATAATTAAAAAAAAGGAAAACAGACTTCATCATAAAAAAGAACTGATATATATAAGAGAAAAAACTGTACCATACCAATAAAACTGTTAATTAGAAAAATAAAAAAAACATAGAGGCTATGATTTTTTGTGGATATAATAGTCCCTGCCCCCCAGATAGCAGTTGACTTGGATCAACCTTTAACAAGTTATGTGGTCCATACCTGTTTTCAGAGGTGTAGATGCAGCCCTTCTTAAATTGATTAAATCAAACTAATTGGAAAGCCTTGTTTTAATCGAATAAATATTCTGGTGAGAGCTGAGGGTTAGAGTTGCCTTGCAAGCAGTCTACCCAGCCACCCCTGCATCCAAATTGTTTCTTCATTTTTCATTTAGATGTCCAAGCATTTGTAACTGTCCATGGCAACGATTTGCTCCAGTGAGAGTCTAGTTATGCTAATAAAAGATGGAATTCTAAAGCATTCTTTAGTTGACTGTCTTTATCCCCATCCACCCTATAATGGTTTGGATCTGGAATGTTCCCAAAAGCTCATGTTTTGGAAGCATGGTTCCCAACACAGAAAGTTTCAAAGTAGGGCTTTTAGGTCGTTACCTAAAAGTAGGGCTCTGACCTCATCAGTGGATTAATCCATTTGATAGGTTAATAATTTGAATGGACTGATGGGTGCTAACTATAGGTAGATGGACTGTGGCTGGAGGAAAAATGTCACTAGGGATGTAAGTTTGAAGCATATCTGTTTCTTCCACGTCCCCTACCCCACCACCACTTCCTGGCTGCCATGAGCTGAGTAATGTTCTTCCACTACATCCTTCCACCTTAGTGTTCTGCCTCACCTTGTTGTAGAAAATAAACTGGCAAGAAAGCAAGAGACAGTCGTAGAAGTAGGAGAATTCAGTTTTATTTATGCTGGTGGACTCAGATGAGCTCATAATCAAAATTCTGGGCCCAAAACACTGTGATTATGAGGGCTTTTATAGGGCAGTACAGGGGATCAGGTTGCAAGAGTGCTACTCACTGCTAATAGATGGGGTTTGAAATTGCGGGTTACATTAGTAGGAACAATGGCTAAGACATGGTGAGAAACTTGTGGTGGGAAACCCGATAACAGATGCAGGAATGTTTGGTTATCTTCTGTGTAGGGACTTTTCACTTTGACCCTGGACTCTCTTCTAGTTTAACTGATAACTTCCCTTTTCGTGTGGCTTATGAGGACTTATTTGGATAATTTTTCTGTACAGCCTCAGGCCCAGAACAATCTATATATCTAACTACAGAAACTGGAAAGTTTTCCTATGAATTAATAATTGCATCAACCTCTGGCATAGAGGCCAAGGAACAAGGAGTCAAAAATGAGAAGCAGTTTTATATTTCCTTGTATAGTCTTTTGAATTCTTTACATTTCATAATCAGGTATATGGCTTATTTAAAAATAAAAGGTGTCTATTCATATAAAAGGACCTGGAACAAATCAAGCTAAAAGGAGCTTAGGGAACAACCTTGAAGCATAAAAGAAATCACTAAATTATTGGATGAAAGTGGCATGTAATGGGAAGTGGCATTGGCTGGAGAAAATGGAACAGGAAAGAGAGGTTTGAAAGCCAAATAGGTGGCTGGTTAGGCCACTTAACCTGCCTGCCCCACCCCTCTACAGGTAGGCACCGCTGCTGTCTTATTCCTGCCACCTCCGCTGGGCATTTATGCTTCTTTTTTAGACACTGCGGCTATAATCAGAGCCTGTGCTGCTTCTGCTAGTTATCACTGCTGGGGTTCCAGGGCCTCTGAGGTGACAAAGCTCTATCCTGTGAAGTGTTTAGGAATAATTTTGTTTCCCCTCTGTGTTATAGACTATGCTAGGTCCAAGTCGGTGATTAACAAGGCTTCCTGCCTTTATGTTATAAAGAGGTTTGAGTGAAATTAGTCCTTTGAGAATTTATGCATATTTTTGCCTTCAAGCTGAGCACATGAGTTCATACAGGCTGCTCTTTAGATGCATTTGAATATCACACTACACTGCAATTAGAACTTTTCCTGTGATAACAGGTGAAGACTTAAATATACCTGTTTGATTAAGATTTCTTTTAAAAAAGAATTATCTCCAATAAATTACTTAAGTCATTTTAAACTAGCCTGTGTAGTTAGTTCTTTAGACAGCCTAGAAAGTCTAAATCCTGCTGTGTAGGTTGAGTCTTCCCTGGCTACCCCTGTAAAATGTGCATTGAAGTTAAAATATTCTGACCAATCACTATCAAGCACTTCTCCCACTATTCTTCCATGAAAGATCACCAGTCTCCCAACACTCTTCTCTCAGCATTAAAAATCCAAAATGAGTACATTATTCTCTTTTAGAGCAAAGTACTTACAAATACAAGAAGGGGCCTGAAATAGTTCTAATAAAACACAAAACCATAGGTATGTACTTAGGAGAGTATCAGAATTAGAAAGGGAATACCAGCTGCCTGCAGAAAGGGATATGCATTGGATTGGAGGAGCATATTTACTATCTAACCAAAGTCTTGAAAGACAAGTCATAGATAATCAGGATACAGAGGCAGACAGTGACAGATCTTGGTGGAGCTATGGAGAAAGGACTACTCATTAGCCACCTGAGAGACAAAACATGAAGTTCCAAAAGAACATGAAGTTGCTCAACGAATACTGAGTGGGTTTTAATAATGCTTGAATGTTTCCAAAAATGTATTTACATACTTATTTCATACATTTTTCAGAATATTCTTGGAAAAAAGGCAGGGTTTTAGATCATGTTTTTTAAATGATGAAGTTGAGGTCCCATGAGTTTAAATCAGTGTCACAGAAATTACGAAACTAAAAGGCTACCCAGTTTCTATAACTGTGCCATTGCCACCTCAGTTGCCATAAGACACCAGTAATGGCATCCTTCAGAAGCAGCAGTAGGGTTAGAAGCAGTCCCTTGACCCTTTGACTTGTATGTATTGGTGATTTGTCTTTCACTTTAGCTTTTGGTTTAGATGCAAAATGGCAAATGGTTTGTTTGTAATACTCTGATTGTTAAGATCCTGACATCATGCCCAGCCACAGAGGCATTTGATTAGACATTCCAGCCTTAGGGAATGAGTCCTTATAGCCACATCTGCATTCTTAAATTCTGGCATGAAGCCAACAGCTGTAATAGTAAGCCAAATTCCAGCACTTAAATCTGATGTGACAAAATTGGTCAACGTTGGTTCATAAACTGATAATGCAAGCTCTGTTTATTGTATTGAAGGTTGGTAATGTTTATATTTACCATCTTAGTAACAATAGCCCCCTTTGTTCTCTAATAGGTACGTTCTTTCTGTTGGACATTGATATTGTTACCCATTGTTTAAATTAAATCTTGTGCATGTCACCAGTGATTATGGCTCAAATGAATTTCAGCATCAATGTCAGTGAGAGTTGGCAACAAACCCAACATCTGGGAGTTTATTCTCTAAAAGAGAACTGTCCAATTCAGGAAAGGAAAGACAGAAGAGTACTTTGATGTGCATGCCAATAGTCACATCAAAGACTAACATAATACAATAATAAATGAATGAAAAATAGAGAGACATCATTAATCAAAAGTTAGATGACATTCCCAAATTCTCATTTTCAACTTTACCAGAGAAATATATATTAGAGGAAATACTGATAAAAATGCTGCATGAAACTTGATTCAATATGTCTAGGATATAGGATGAAGGAAGAAAATATTAAGGCTAAACCCAAAGTCTTGTAGGGAGAATTCTCCACTCAAACTACTGAGTAGAATGAAAAAATGATTTCTATGATGATGAAAGAGATAGTTTCATGGGGGAAGACTGAAGACAGGATTACTTTGAACATGTATCCGTGTTTTTAATACAAATTAACACTTACTCATAAAGTGTTTTACTTTAAACAATTGAAATTATGCTCTTCTTTCTTGTTTTCTTATACTATTTTCATTATAATGCTTGTCCTATATCAATCCCATGTTCCATTGAATCTATTAATATTGGTCTTTCCACAAAGGCATGCCCATCAAAAATAAATTCAAAATCTAAAATTTGAAATTATAATATCAAGTAATACAAAATCAATTTCTGTGTGAGTGATTTACTAAGTTCTTTATTTTTTCTTAAAGAGAGAGTAAGAAAGAGGAAAGATATAATCAAATTTTATTTATTATTTTTTTTCATCTGGCCTTTGTTTCTCTGACATGTTGTGTATGTGGTGCTGGGTTTTGAATCCGGGCCTTCATGCCATGCAAGTGCTCCAAATGCTGAACCACAGCTCCTGCCCCTTAAATTCTTGATAGTGTAAGATAGAGAGAGAGAAAGAGAGAGAATAAATTTTATTTAGTTTCTCATGTGGTTCTCATTGCTCTGACACATAGTTGTGTATGTGGTGCTGAGGATCAAACTTGTGTCCTTGTGCATACTGGGTAAGCACTGTGACCACTGAGCCACTGTTCCAGCCCCATCTTAAATTCTTTAAATGTGTTTGTAAGATGTCTAGCTTTTAAAAACAAGAAAAACACCCAAAACATTAAAATAAAAAAACTAGAAATTGGAAAATTTATGATAAATTTAGAAATGTATTGTCAAATTGAAAAATCAGCACACAAAGGGTTTTATATCTATGTTAATAAATAATGTTATCTTTAGTGAAAATAAAATTTTCACTGTTGCAGTGACTAGCTTACCATATTAGGGTTGTTGAAATGGCATGTAGCTACAGCATAAAATCAAATATGAATAACATCAAATATAAGAGTTAAAAATTGACAAATAGGAGCTGTAGCGGTGGCTCTGTGGTTGCAGCGCTTGCCTGGCATGCGCCAGGCTGTGGGTTCGAGCCCCAGCACCATGTGCACAATGAAGTGTCGGAGCAACAAAAACCACACATAAAACTAGATAAAGTTGATTCTCTCTTTTAAAAAAAAATTGACAACGAATACCTTTATTCTACTCCTTTCCTTCTTCTTTGAAATCTCTACTTTTAACTTTTTTTTTTTTTTGTACAGGCAATTGAACACAATAGCACTTAACACTGAGCCATAATCCCAGCCCTTTTTAAAATTTTTATTTTGAGACAGTGTCTTGCTTAGTTACTTATGGCCTTGCTAAGTTGCTGAGGCTGGCTTTCAACTTGTAATCTACCTGCCTCAACCTCCTGAACCACTAGCATTACAGGTATGCCATCGTGCCTGGCTTAAATCTCTACTTTGAGTTGTAGTCTATACTGTTTAAATGCCATATTTTCGTGCAAGTATTTTTACCAGTCTGAATTATGTGCAATTCAATTCCAATTTATTACAATGTTGTTTGATCATTCACTTATGCCTTGACACACTCCCAGAATATGTCTTGATGGAACGCTCTGATCAGATGCTCAGTGGTAAAAAAGCACATACATAAGCAATTGACTCTAATACAGCATGTAAGGGATCTAATGGAGGTATATGCAATGTGCTATGGACTATGGAAAAAAGGTGATTGGTTCTATTTGGCTGGAGTTAGGGAGACTTACTGGAACAGATAATATTTGATCTTTCATGGAATGGTAAAGAAGAATTTTCCAGAAATACAGAAGGGAGAGGGTGTGGGGGGAGATGTGGTTAATCCACTCAAAAGCAAATTAATTTAGTAAATGTTTTGTGAAATCCTGTTAAAATATTTATTTCCATATTGTCAGAGTCTAATCCTACTTATTAATCCTACTGAAGTTAAATGATACAGAATAGTTCACATTGATACCATGTTCAATGAGTGCCATACTTAGCTTGAAAAGAACAGGTATGGCTATTGACTATGTGATAATGTTATCATGGTTCTTTCAATGCCAGGGAGTTCTGAATTGCTGTCAAGGTGATTAAGGAAGACTCTGGAAATAACAGTGATCCATGGTGTCAAGATGTGTAGAAATATCTTGAAATTTGACATTGATAAATGGGTGTACCCTAATTTGTGAGATTTATCAGAAATCTGAAACTGTATGCTCTCAGTTGTGAAATTAAATATCTTGTTTAGGCAATTTGAGGCATTTGATATTTCTTTGTACATCCAATAATATGGATTCAAACTCTTAATCATTTGTGATATTTTCCTTTAGGAGCAAGGAAGGGATACTATTTATATTTGTTGATTTTTTTTGAAACTAAGGATTGAACCCAGGTGTGCTTTACCCCTTACCTATATCCTCAGTCTTTTCTATTTTTTATTTTGAGACAAGGTCTCACTAAATTGCTGAGGATATTGCTATGTTGCTGAGGCTGGTCTTGAACTTGCTACCCTTTTGCCTCTGCCTCCTAAATTGCTGGGATTATAAATTGTTATTTGTATTTATATCAGATGTTTTCTTTTTTCCATACATCTTCACTTATCTATAATCCCAGGTTTCATGTGCTATGATTTTATTTTATATAAATGCATTTTATATATATTTTAAAGTGCCTAAAATATTTTCTATAAATTCATAGTGGAATTCCATTAACAGAAAAAGTATATACGTAAATAAATGGTGAAAATATTAATTTGTTTCTGTAATTAATTTGTTTTTCATATTCTTTTAAAGAGAGAGAGTAATAGTGAGAGAGAGAAATAATCAGTTTTGTTTAGTTTTTCATGTGACCTTCATTACCCCAACACTTTGTTGTGTACGTGGCTCTGGGGTTTGAACCCATGTCCTTATGCATGAAAGGCAAGCACCATAACCACTGAGTCACTACTCTAGCCCTCTTCATATTTTTTATCTGAAATTTGAAAATTGTAAATTGTGGAACAAAGTGATACAAAACTGTCTTCATGCAACAAGATTGAAGTGTACTAAATTTATAAAATTTTAAAGTTAAAAGTCATCTTAGAAGTAATTTACTTGGGTTTGGGGATTTAGCTCAGTGGCAGAGCACTTGCCTAGCACATGCAAGGCCCTGAGTTCGGTCCTTAGCCCTGAAAAAATATTTTAAAAAATATAAAAATATATAAAAAATAATTTACTTCACTTTTTTCATATTGAGCGTGAGAGACTTCGGTCAAATGCAGTCATGACTTGCTCTTGATTCCCCAGTTATTGTAAAAATCCTGGAATAAGTATATAAGTTTTTGGGTCTCCAGCACTGTACTTCTTTCTCTGGTCTATTATATATAACCCAAGATAACAGTCTTTTCTCTAAATCTAATCATAAAGTAAATATTTGTAAGACCCTCAAAGATCATTTATTACTCCCATTCCCTCAGTTGATACAAGTCTTATATTCTGTGCAGACTGGAAGTTAATAATTTCTGAAGATACAATTAGAGTATGATTCAAATGTCATTCCCAAGTTATCATCTTTCCTGTTAAATAAATGAAAGCTAGTTTCATCCTTAAGTAGGATATTATTATATCTTGGCACAAGCATTGCTTTGATATTATAGCAAAATGTAAAGGAAAATTGGGAAGAATTTTTCAGGATTATTTTCATTCTAAAGAAACCCCATTACTATATTAGAATGAACAATGCCATTTAAAAATGCTAAAAAAGTTGACCCTATTTCCAACGAGTTCTGTAATCCAAATAAGAAGTCTCCTGCCACCCAGGATATTTACCATGTAAAATCAATCTAGATATATGACTGCAAAAAAGAAGCAGGCTACCCAAGTAATAATGCCATCAGCTCTCTACCGTATGTAAGTCAATTCACAGAAGCACCAGGAACTATTTGCCTATAAAACCAGACATTCACAAAATAACTCCAAAGTCTAGTTGAGTTAGATTTTGTTGATTGCACAAAATGAAAGTGACTTCTTTCAAAAAAATATCTAGTAAGCCAGGTGCTGTGGTGCATTATCTGTAATCCAGTGGCTTAAGGCTGAGGTAGGAAGATTATGAGTTCAAATGCAGCCTCAACAAATTGGTGTGGCCCTAAGCAATTTGGTCTGTCTCAAAATAAATGATAAAAGAATGGCTGTGGATATGGTTTGGTACTTAAGCACCCTTGGGTTCAATCCACAGTACCAAAGAAAAAATATCTAATAAGACCATATTCCCTGTGAAACACTCTCCAATGAATGCACTTCTGCTTATTGGGCTGTGGTCTCTAGCATCACACCATTTTGAGCCATTTTTTCCCTATGACTTTGAGGGAAGACTTTGAAGACAAACTACCTTCCAATCTCTTCTGTGGCACTTAATAGCTGAGCAGCTCCTTTCTCTTCCTCAGTATCTTTATCTACAAAGTAAGAATGAGAATATCTTAGTTAAAATTGTTTAAGGAAGTTTAAATAAAATAATACTTGTAAAATACCTAAACAAAGCATCATGAACACAATGTGGAATTGGAACTTTGTAAGTGTCAAATACTATGATTCCAGTCTTTATAATGGTATTAGATCTGCCCAGAGTTTCATATTTTGCAAAAAATAGTTGACCCAATCTTTCAAATTAGAACTAACTTCAATGAATTCTGATTTGAAATTCAGTCTCTTCTGTGGTTAGTAGTATCTTAAAATCAGGAATTCCCTGTCCTCTCTTTCCTTCTGTTTGCCTTAGAAGTACATGTTGTAGGGGGATTTCCAAAAGCCCAATATTTGGAATAGATAGATATATAGAAATAAAATTTATTATGTATAACTTAATATTGAAACCAACCCACAATAACTTTGACTGAGATATATAATTTTAATTGACATTAGTCATTGATATGTGTCTACTACCTCTGTGGCCCAAATGCCCATGCCCCCATGTTCTGCTGTTCCCAGTTTATTCCAAATCATTATGTATTCATTTTCCAGTTGTTTTGAGGAATCTTAATTTCAAACCCACTCTTGCATATTTTTATGTTCCTTTGAAGTATTTAGGCCACTTTTGGAAGTTCCCCTACACATTAAAATGAAGAACATGTACTGAAATATTGCTATTCTAAAATTCAATCAGCAAAGGAGACTTGTGATTTCTTCAGGAGTTTTTCTCTATGTTTTAGTTGCACAAAATGTGTCTAGGGCTCTATCACAAACAAAACCTCAGAACATGACCCTAGGAAATTCCATTCATAAATTACCTCCTTGATTGCTTGTTTTTTAAAGAGAGAGAGACAATGATCGAGAGAAAGAGATAAACAATTTTTATTTAGTTTTTCATGTGGCCTTCCTTGCTCTGATATTTCATTGTGTAAGTAAGTGGTGCTGGAGTTTGAACTTGTGTACTTGCGCATGCCTGAGCCACTGTTGCAGGCCCCTCCTTGATTACTTTTGCCAATTATTTCATTTTCCCTAAATGCATAGATTTGTTATTTTTTTTCAGTGTCAGAAAAGTTTTCATATGCTCCTAGAATTTTTCTTAAATGAATATGGTGTAAACTATAGGCCAGCTTCTTTCAAAGGGCTAAGCTTACTGGAGTGCCAGGAATTCACAATTCTTGTGTATTCTATGAGTTTTTTTTTAAACCTACTCAGAAAATCATTTGACTTCTTTATGCTGAGTTGAACATAGTCCCTTGTGGATTCAAGAAACACCACTGACCCAAAGGATGGAATCTTAAAACAATATCATAAGAGATTAAAGGAAACACTTGACTATTATCAAAATATTACCTTCTACCACCCCTGTAATAGTCTTGTGCCTAATTGAATGGCTAAATTTTGCTAACATTTCATCAATATATCTCTATTAGCTTAAGTTCAACTACTTTTTTTTCCTTTTAAAAATTTTTATTAAGGACTTGAGCTGTCAAAGAATCTTAAATGATTATGAAGTGACATTATGATATGCATTTGTTCTTAGTTTCACCCACAATGACCACTCCCTTGTCTCTTATGAATTCATACTCTTTTTTAATTTGTTTTTATTAGCACATTATACTTTACATAATGTTGGGATTAGTTGTCGCTTATTCCTAAATGCACACAATTCAGCAATACAATTTGTTCAACATCACCCCCACAACCCTCTACCTCAATCTTCCCATCCCTGATCCCTTGTCTTTTTTCTGGGTCCTATAATGTTCCTAAAAAATCCAAATACAGTGACATAATTATTATACCTATGATGAACATTTTTATATATACAGCTCTAGCTATAGTATGTACAGTGACATTTATAACTGCTTGGAATACACCTTGCTTTATCTCAGTTTGAACATTTCCCCTTCTCCTCCCTTCCTATCATCCCTTGTTATTATTCAAAATATTGGACAATAGGATTAAACATTTACTTTTTTGTACAGGTATGCAGCATAACTTGTTCAAATATTTTATAAAGTATTTTGGAACTGCATCTCATAAATATTAATATTTTGCATTTTTGCTCTGTGGATCTAAAACATGAGTTTGTCTGTTTTACTCCCAAGCCTGGGTTTAGGTCCAGCCTCCACAAATGATGCTCTGTGTTTGACTAACTTCACTCAGCATGATTTCTTCCAATTACCTTCAATAAATGCAATATCATTGTTTCTAATGGCTGAATAGAACTCCATTGTATATATATATACCAGAGTTTTTGGATCCATTCATCCAGTGAGGGGATTCTGGGTTGGCTCTCTAATTTAGCTATTGTAAATTGAACTGCTGTGAACATGGATTTTTTCTGTGTCGCTGTAATGTGCTCATTTTAACTCCTCTGGGAAAATACCCAGAAGAGGGATAGTTGGGTCATATGGTGGATCTAACAGCAATTTTTTGAGGAGTCTCCACACTGCCTTCCAGAGTGGCTGGACCAGTCAGCAATTCCACCAACAGTATGCTAGTGTTTCTATCTCCCTAAAACCCCTCCAGCATTTGTTACTCTTTGTATGCTTCATCTTTGCCAGTCTGACTGGAGTGAGGTGAAATCTTTTTTTTAAGTAACTTTATTTTTTATTTTTTTATTCAGAAATTGATTTGTTGAACAATCACACAATCTTTTAACCAAATAGTATAATATATAGAGAGATTATGAAGATTAGATTTACCCCCAAGAGTGCCCCCCAATTACCCACCCTTATCCCTCCTTTCTCCTTCCCAAAACATCTCTAAAAATGTATTAGGTTGTATAACATTACAGCTTATCCGGATTTAAAACATGATAATAGACATCTTAATGTAGTTTTGATTTGCATTTATCTGATTGCTAGTGATTTGGAACATTTTCTCATGTATTCATTGGCTTGCTCAATTTCCTGTGTTGAGAAGCTTCTGTTAGCTCTCTGGCCTATTTATTGATTGAATTATTTATGTTTTTGTTATTGAGTTTTTTGAGTTCTATGTAAATTTTGGATATTAGTCCCCTGTCAGAGGGATCACAGGCCATCGAAGTCTCCCATTCTGTACATTGTCTATTGACTGTTTTGACTATTTCCTTGGCTGTACAGAAACTTTTTCGTTTAATGGAATCCCACTCATTGATTTTAGATTGTAATTCTTTCACTTAAGATCCTTGTTTAGGAAGTCATTTCTAACTCCCATGTGCTGGAGTGTTGTTCCTATTTTTTCTTCTAGCAGATGTATGGTAGCTGGCTTAATTCTTTATTCCTTGATCCATTTAGAATTGATTTTTTTGTGCACAGTGAGACATAAGGAGCTAATTTAACTTTTCTGCAAATGACTGTCCAGTTTTTCCAGCACCATTTGTTGAATAGGCTGTCTCACCTCCATGTTATATTTTGACTGCCTTTGTCAAAGATCAGTTGTTTAAAGATTTGGGGCTATGTCTTAGAGTCTTCTATTCTATTCCATTGGTATTCATTCCAATTTTGATACCAATACTATGCTGTTTTTAATACTACAGCTCTATAGTATAATTTTAGATATGGTATTGAAAAACCACCTGTTTCATCTTTCAACATACATTAGATTCATCCCCAAGTATTTTATTCTTTTAGAGGATAATGTGAAGGGGACTGATTTCCTAATTTCTTCTCCTTCCCTATTATTGTTGGCATATAGGAAAACTATTGATTTATGGGTGTTGATCATGTGGCCTGCTACATTGTCAAATTTGTTTACATGGTCTAACAGTTTACTGGGGGAGTTTTTTGGATTTTCAACATATAGGATCATGTCATCAGCAAAAAGGGATAGTTTGATTTCCTCCCTTCCTAGTCTTATCCCTTTGATTTCTTCCTCCTATCGGATTGCTCCAGCCAGGGTCTCGAGGACTATATTGAATAAAAATGGTAAAAGGAGGCAGTCCTGTATTGTTCCCAAGTTCAGCGGAAATTCCTTCGACCTTTCTACATTTATAATTATACTAGCTGAGGGTTTGGCATATATGGCCTTTACAAAGTTAAGTTCCTTTGATCCCTATTTTCTCTAGAATTTTAAGCATAAATGTGTGTTGGACTTTATTGAAGGCCTTTTCTGCATCTATTAAGATGATCATATGGTTTTTGTCCTTAATTCTATGTATTTTTTTTAGGAGAGAAGGACAGCGAGAATGAGAGAGAGAGAGAGAGAGAGAGAGAGAGAGAGAGAGAACCAATCTTTATTGAGTTTTTCTTATGGCTTTCATTTCTCTGACACTTAGTTGTGTATGTGGGTGCTGGGGTTTGAACCCATGTACTTGCTCATGCCGGACAAGCACCATAACCACTGAGCAACCACTCCAGCCCCTTAATTCTGTTTAAGTGATGAATTACATGTATTGATTTGTGTATGATGAACCAGCCATGTATGCCTGGAATAAAGCCCACTTGATCATGATGAATTATTTTCTACATATGTTTTTGAATGTGGTTTGCAAGAACCTTATTAACAATTTTTGCATTGATATTCATGAGGGATATTGATCTGTAGTTTTCTTTTTTTGATGTGTCTTTCTTGGGTTTTGGTATCAGAGTTACGGTTGTTTCATAAAAAGTGTTTGAGAGAGTTCCCTCTTTTTCAGTTTCTTGGCACAGTTACCTAAGTAGAGGTGTTAGTTCTTCTTCAAAGGTGTGGTAAAACTGTGCAGAAAATCCATCAGATCCTGGGCTTTTCTTCTTTGGTAGACTTTTAATTGCTGTATGGATTTTGGTGCCTTTTATTGTGTTGTTTAGGATTTCAATTTCATCCTGTGTCAATTCGGGAAAATTGTATGTATCCAGAATTTTGTTCATGTCATCCAGATTATCTGATTTAGAGGAGTATAGTTTTTCTAAATATGTTTTGATAATCTGTTTGTTTTCAAGGGGATCAGTGGTGATCACCCCCTTTCGATGTAGATTTTATTGATTTGCTTTGATTCTCTCTTTCTTTTAGTTAGATTAGCTAGGGGTCTGTCAATTTCATTTATTTTTTCAAAGAACCAGCTCTTTGTTTCATAAATTCTTTTTATTGTTTTCTTGTTCTCAATTTCGTTGATTGCAGCTTTGATCTTAATTATTTCCTGTCTTCTGTTGGCTTTTGGATTAGACTGTTCTTCCTTTTGTGGAGACTTGAGTCGGAGCATAAGCTTATTTGTAAGGGATCTCTCCTGATTCTTAATGTGGACACCCAGTGCAATAAATGTTCCCATTAAGATTGCTTTCATGCTGTCTCAGAGGTTTCGATATTTTTTCCTCATTCTCATTCTCTTCCTTAATTACTGTTCTCATGTCTTCTTTGATCCATTCTTCATTTAATAGGATGTTATTCAATCTCCACATATATGTGTGTTTTGTGCCATGAATTTTGCTGTTAATTATTAGGGTCATGGCATCATGGTCTGATAGGATACATGGAATAATATCTACTTTTTACATTTGCTACTATTTCCTTTGTGAACTAGAATATAATCTGTTTTGGAGAAGGATCCATGTGCTTCTCAGAAGAAGATATATTCTGCCAATTTGGGGTGGAATATTCTGGAGATGTCATCTATTTGATTTATGGTGTTGTTTAGACTGTAGATTTCTTTATTGTTTTTTTGCTTTGATGTTTTGTCTATTGGTGATAGAGGAGTGTTAAAGTCTCTCAGTACTATTGTGTTGATTTCCACAAGTAGTTTTATATCTTGGAGTATTTTTTCCACATAGTTGGGAGCATTAGTGTTTGGAGAGCATGTATTTACTATGGTTATTTCCTCCTGTTGTATTGTTCCCTTTACTAGGATGTAATGACCTTTTTTATCTCTTTTGATTAATTTGTTTGAAATCCACTTTGTCAGATATAAGAATTGCAACTTCATCTTGCTTTCTTGGGCCATATGCATGATAGATTTTTTCCCATCCTTTCTCCCTTAGTCTGTGGGTATCACTTGCTGTAAGGTGGGTTTCCTGTAGGCAAGATATTGTTGGATTTGTTTTTTGATCCAATCTGCTAGTCTGTGTCTTTTGATTGGTGCATTGAGACCATTCACATTTAGTGTTAGAATTTTTATGTAGTTTTTGTTCATTTAAATTGTGTTTTATTAGTAAATTATGTGATGTCTTAGTTGTCTAATGATAGCCTGTACATTTATTGAATTTCCTCTGCTTGTGGGTTTTAAGGAATATTAGCTTGTACTTGACATGGTGTTTATCTTTCAGAATTCTTCATAATGCTGGCTTTCTGTTCACAAAAGCTGCAAGTTTTTTCTTATCATGAAAAGTTCTTATTTCCCTCTCAAATTTGAAGCTAAGTTTTGCTGAGTATAGTATTCTTGGCTGCATGTTGTGTTCATTCAGGCATTCAAAGGTCTCCTTCCAAGATCTTCTTGCTTCCAGAGTGTGAACTGAAAAGTCACATGTGAGTCCAATTGGTTTGCCTCTGAATGTGATTTGGCTTTCCTCCCTTGCTGCTTTCCATATTCTTTCCATGATATCTCTGTTGTACATTTTGAATATGATGTATCTTGGTGAGCTTCTCATTTGATTAGGCCTATTGGGTGTCCTATACGATTCCTGGATGAGCATATCTGGCTCTATTTTTAAATAGGTAAAATTTTCTTTAGCAATTTCCTTGAGAATATTCCTTATCCCATTTTTTGTGTTTCAATTTCTTCCTGTATACCAATTACTGTTAAATTGTTTCTTCTCATTTCATCCTAGACATTTTTAAAGTTCTGTACATAGTCTATGAGGTTTTGTTGTTGTTGTTGTTTGTTTTGTTTTGTCTTGTCATCCATGAACTCTAGCTTGCTCAGCCTGTCCTCATTCTCAGAAGTTCTTTCGTCAAGAGTTGAGGTTCTGTTTTCTGTTAAAGTTAGTCTATTATTAAATTCTTCCATGGTTCCACTCATGTCATTGACTGCAGATTTTAGCTCTGTTACTTCCTTTTTGAGTATGTCAATTTATTTAATAATAGAGTTTTTCATCTGTTGAGCCTTCTCAATTAGTCCCATTATATCTTCTTTTAATTCATTGATCCTTTTAGTAATCAAATCACTGATAATATTTTCAAGATTTTCATCTTGACCCCTATCCATGACATCCTTTTTGGAGGAGTTTTGGGTTTGAGGTGAACCTCTCCTTGTTTGATGCTTCATTTTTTTATTGAGAGATTTATTATAGAACAACCATACAAGTTTTTAACAAAATAATATAAAATGTGTATATATTCTGGATATTAGAATTGCCCCCAGGAGTGCCCCCCCCAACAACCCACCCTTATCCCTCCCTTCCCCTTCCCACAATATCTCTAAAAAAGTACTATGTTGTATAACATACACCTTATCTGGATTTAACACATGATTCTAGACGACCTCTCTCAATGGCCAGGGTCTAGTTCCAGCCTCCAAAGATGAGTGGAGACATTCGACCCTTGGTTCTCTGGGTTAAGCTTATTTTACTCAGCATAATTTCTTCCATAGCCATCAATTTACCTTCAAAGGCTGCAATATCATTGTTTCTAATTGCTGTGTAGAATTCCATGGTATAAATGTACCACAGTTTTTTGATCCATTTATCTAGTGAGGGACATCTGGGTTGTTCCCACAATCCAGCTATTGTAAATTGAGCTGCTATGAACATAGGTATTGCCATGTCACTATAATGAGCTGATTCTAAATCCCCTGGAAAAATACCCAGGAGTGGAATAGCAGGATCGTATGGTGGGCTCATCCCTAGTTTTTTGAGGATTCTCCACACTGCTTTTCAGAGGGGCTGTACCAGTCTGCAGCTCCACCAACAATGTGCTAGTGTGCCTATCTCTCCACAGCCCCTCCAGCATCTATTATTGTTAATTTTCTTCATTTTTGTCATTCTGACTGATGTGAGGTATAATCTTAATGTAATTTTCATTTGCATTTCTCTGATTACTAGTGATTTAGAGCACTTTCTCATGTGTTCATTG
>PVKS010040768.1:0-16415 GCA_004027875.1 Aplodontia rufa
TAATTTCTTTTATAGTAAACCAGAAAACACGTTTCCCTGATTCTGGGAGCTGCTTGAGCAAATTAACTGACCCCACAGAGGGGGTCTTGGGAACCTTGATTTATAGCCAGTGATTCGGAAGCAGGGGTCTCAACCTGGGGCTGTGACTGGCATCTGAAGTTGGGGCAGCCCTTGGGGAAGGACTCTCAATCTGAGGAATCTGATGCAATCTCTAGATAGAAAGTTTCAGAATAGACCTCAATGAGGGGACCCTCAGCCAATGTCCACTGTAGAACCGATCACTCGTTTAATATGTGGGGAGCCCTCACACTCCTGCGTGAGAAGGGAGCTGGGTTGTGCACACTGCAGGAGAATGTGGGTCTGAGCTTGCTTTTCTTCTACTCCTAGGAATATATTTCAATTTTTTATTTTTTCATAATATTTTATTTTTTTAAAGAGAGAAACAATCTTTACGTTTTCATCTGGTTTTTATTTTTCTGACACCTAGTTGTGTATGTGGTGCTGGGGTTTGAATCCGGGTCCTCACGCATCCCAGGCAAGCGCTCCAATCACTGAGCAACCCCTCCAGCCCCTATTTAAGTTTTTTAAAAGACTGGATTTCTTTTTAGAGAAATTTTAGATTTGCAGGAAAATTCCTGAGAAGGTACAGAGTTGTCTTATATCCTCCCTCCCTCCTATACTTTCTCTTATTGTTAATATTTTGCATCAGTGTAGTATATTTGTGACAATTACCGAAGCAATATTGATACAGTATTATTAACTGAAGCCTGTCCTTTACATTAGGGCTCATTCTCTCTCTCCCCCACTCCTTCCTAAGATAAAACAAAGAGAGAGAGAGAGTCAATTTTATTTTTTCATCTGGTTTTTGTTTCTCCGACTCCTAGTTGTGTATGTGGTGCTGGGGTTTGAACCTGGGTCCTCGCGCATGTCAGGGAAGCACTCCAACCACTGAACCACTGCTCCAGCCCCAGGACTTCTTATTGCTGTAAGTCGGTAAGTTCACATGAATGGATAATGTCATGCATTCACCATTACAGCATCATAGAGCGGCTTCAGTGCCCTAAAAATGCCCTGTGCACCCTCTATTTAGCCTTCTCCTCCTTGTCAGAACCTTGGCAATCTCTGATTTCTGTAGTGGTTTGACTCGTCCAGAATGTCACAGAGTTAGAATCCAAGCATCTGGCTTTTTAAAACTGGCTTCCTTTACTTAGCAAAATACATGTAAGATAGCACTACGGCTTTCTTTTCTTTTCTTTTCTTTTTTTGCATTACGAAGGATTGAACCCAGGACATTTTATCACTGAGCTACATCCCCATCCCTTTTCATTTTTATTTTGAGACAGGGTCTTGCTAAGTTGCTCAGGCTGGCCTCCAACTTCCAGTCCTCCTGCCTGGGCCTCCTGAGCTGGGATTACAGGCTGAACCATTGTGCCTGGATCATGCTGTATTATTCTGTAGTTTTATAGCTCATTTCCTTTTTCATTGATCAATTTTAAAGAAATCATGGAGGGGCTGGAGCAGTGGCTCAGCGGTTTCAGCACTTGCCTGGCAAGCACAAGGACCCGGGTTCAAACCCCAGCACTACGTACACAACTAAGTGTTGGAGCAACTAAGGCCATGTGAAAAACTAAATAAAGTTGTTTGTGTCTCTCTCTCTCTCTCTCTCTTTCACTGTCCCTCTCTCTTTAAAAAACAAAGGAGGGGGTCATCACCTCTGTCCCCTCTCTGATGCCCATGTTTGTGAAGCTCACAACCTGGGAGAAGTACGACTCCTGCAAGATCTTCAGCAACATCTCCTGCACCACAGGCTGCTTAGCCCTCCGTCAAAGACCATCTGTGACAACTCTGTCACAGTGGGACTCATGACCACGGTCATGCCAGAAAACCCTGGACGGCCCCTCTGTGAAGCTGTGGCCCAATGGCTGTGGGGCTTCTCAGAACAGCATCCCTGCATTCACTGGTAGTGCCAAGGCCATGGGCAAGATCACTCCTGAGCTGGGTAAGTTCACTTGCACGACCTTCTGTGTGCCCACCCCCAACATGTGGGTCATGGATCAACTGCCCTCTGGAGAAAGCAGTCAAATATAATGATATCAAGAAGGTGGGGAAGCAGGCATCAGAGGGCCCCTTAGCAGGTATTCTGGGCTACACCAACCACCAAGTTGTCTCCTGTGACTTTAACAGTGACACCTGCTCTTCCACTTTCCCTGCTGGGGCTGGCATTGCCCCAGTGACCATTTAGTCAAGCTCATTTCCTGGTGTGACAATGAATTTGGTCACAGTAACAGGGTGGTGGACATTAAGGTGGTGTCCAAGGAATATGAGCCTCCAGGACCACCAGTCCTGGCAAGAGCATGAGAGGGAGTTGAGGCAGGCATGGCTGCAGTCCCAGTGACTCGAGAGACCCAGGCTGAAGGATCTCTTGCGACTAACCGCAACAACACAGTAAGACCCCATCACAATCAAGGGTGAACCAACACAGACGCAGCAAGACCTTCTCTAGCTGGGCACCTGGAGCCCCAGCTACTCTGGAGGCTGAGGGAGAAGGATCATTTGAGCCCAGGAGTTCGAGGCCAGCCCAGCCTGGACAGCTAGAAAGACCCCCATCTCAAAAAACAGAGGCTGGAGCGTGGTTCAATAGTTACGGCGCTAGCCCGGCATGCGTGAGAATGCAAGTTCGAACCCCAGCACCACATACAAAGCGAAGTCTCGGAGCAACGAAAGCCACATGAGAAACTAAATAGACTGGGACTGGAGCAGTGGCTCAGCGGTTAGGGCGCTTGCCTGGCAAGCACAAGGACCCGGGTTCAAACCCCAGCGCCACATACACAACAAGTGTTGGAGCAACAAAGGCCATGTGAAAAACTAAATAAAGTTGATTCTCTCTTTCTTGTCTCTCTCACTATCCCTCTCTTTTTTTAAAAAAAGAAACTAAATAGAATTGATTCTCTCTCTCTCTCTCACTGTCCCTCTCTCTTTATTTGAAAAAAATACTCAATAAAATTGATTTTTTTCTCTCACTGTCCCTCTCTTTAAAAACAAACAGGGGCTGGTGTGGTGGCTCAGTGGTTACGGTGCTTGCCTGGCATGCACAAGTACGCAAGTTCAAACCCCAGCACCACGTACACAACAAAGTGTCCAAGGAATGAAAGTCACATGAAAAACTAAATAAAAATTGCTTCTCTTTCTCTCTCTCTCACTCTCTCACTGTCCCCTCTTTCTTAAAAAATAAATAAATAAAAACAAAGAACCAGGAGGAAGAGAAAGAAACTACAGGGAACCCCTGCCCCTTCTCATTCAGGCAGCCTGGTTCACTCCACCTGGAAGAAGGGGAGGAGCTTTGGGAACCCTACCTGGTCCTGAACCAGTCTGCTGTACCCAACCCCCACGCCCTGGCCCCTCCCTAGTTCCCATTTTCTGTCCCTGGACACCTGCAGCATTCCACTGCCCCAATGCCCTGCTCCCTCTCTTCCCTCCTCCAACCACTCCTATGCAACCTCCATTTGTACAAATCTGATCAGCCTCCTACTTGAAGTAGGCTGAAATCTAAAACCTGCACTGGCCCACTCAGTCCTGCCACTCTCCCCTTCCCTTCTAACTCTGTTTAAGTGACACAGGCACACCCCAGATCCTCCTATCCCTAGCCTCCTGGAGGCACCTGTCATCTCTTCCACCCCACCTAACTCCCTGCATCTAAGGCCTCTATCAGCCAGAAAAGATCAGACTCCGTTAAGTGCCTCTTTCGCACCAAATCTTCCTCCTGGGTAATGATGGGTACCAAAACCAGTTCAGTGTCTGCCTCCTCCAGAGCAGGCCAAGGGCACGAGTCCACACCACCTCATGCCCAGGTGAGCACAGTGTCCTGCCCACTGGGGGAAGCCAAAGGCAGTCTGCAGGTTTGTGGAGGTCAAAGTGGGGACTGTGGGATATGGTTGATTCAGAAGGCTTTGAGGGGACTCAATTCTCCTGGCAGTCTTTGCAATCTCCCCAACCCCTGCTTCCTAGGGTGCAGCCACAGGGACACTTGCCGCTGGACTTACTGGCATGGGCCCGCCCCCACCCCCCAGCTTCTAGAACTGGCCTCTGAAGTTCTTTCTGCTAGGAAAACCCTGCCCCAGCACCTCATTGTTTACTTAATCTGTTTATCTATAATCAGGACTCAGCTTCCTTGGTTCCCAAAACTGGACAGAGAAGCTCCCTCTACCTGCAGGAAATGGTCCACCTCAACCATGGGTCTCTGCGGTGCTAAGACCTGCCAGAAGAATTTAGTAAACATTGGCCACATGAAGAGAGAATGGTGAAGGGCAGAGCCCGGAGCTGTTTCAGCTCTGACTCACCAGGTGAGGGAGCTCCAGCAAGCCACACCCTCGCAGGCCTCAGTTTTCCTCATCTGTAAACTGAGGGTGAGTGTAGTCCCATCACATAGGCGGCTCTTCACTTTTAGGGGTTCACGACCCTGGATTTCCAGTAAAGCTATGCACTGCTTTTACAGTAGATTACTTGTCTACACATCTGCAGCAGCTGCTGGGCTGGGACCCGCATGCCAGTTAAGAGCCCTGGGCTGGAGGATTGCTGATGCCCGGTCCCCCTCTTCTAGGCTCTCCACCCTCTAGCAGTCCGCCAGGCAACATCTGCGGGGTCCGGGTGGGCCTCTGCCGCCCTCTCCCGGAAAAGGTGGCACAAAAGCGCTCCCAGGTGGGTGGACTGAGGGATTGGGGAAGAGCGCGGGGTGTCCACCTCCCGCAGTATCCCGATCCAAGAAACCGCAGGATACCAAAAATGGGTCCAACCCTTGCTTCCCTGCATCCCATTAGCTGCACTAACGGGGAAATCAAGGCCGAGCACCGCCCGGACTTACCCAAGGTCACGCAGCAAGCCCGGGCCCGGAGGACCGGCTCCCCGCGCCCCGCCCGGACGCACGGAGCCACTGAGGCGGGTGGCGGCGCCCCGGGCCTGCGCCCCAGGGCGCGGGGGTGGGTGGGGGCGGGGAGCTGGCCCTGCCCCGGAGCGGCCGGGGTGGGGCTGCGGCCTGCGAGTGTCCGGCTAGGGTCCGCTCCAGCCGGCCCGGCCCCGGCGGCGAGCAGCTGCCGCAGCCAGCCGAGGTAATCTCAGCCCCGCGCCGGGCCAGCGGGGAGGGGCGACGACAGCTGCGGCGGCACCGCGCGGAGTGAGGGGCGCGGGGGCGCAGGGGGCGGCCCGATCGCCCCGGAATGCCCGCTCCGAGCGCCGCCTGGGTGCGGCCGCCCGCCCTGCAACTCGAGCTGCTGCCCCCTGGTTAAAAATACCCCTGCCCTCGGCTCCCGGGTCCCCTCCTCCCTGCCCTCCCCCGCCGTGCCCTTCCGCCCGGGTCCAGCCCTCCCTACCCCGACAGGCGCTGGCCCTTCCCCGGGGACAACTCTGCCTTTTACTAATTTGTCCTCACGCTGGAGTTGGCCCGGGCTTGCGGAGGGAGGGGCGGGGAGACACCACGAGTAAGAGATAGTCAGAGACCGTGCCCGAGAGATAAGGGACCGCGGGGAGGAAGCGGGGAAGGAGCCCCAGGAGGAGGAGGAGGAGGAGGCGGAGGGACGAGAGCGGAGGGGCGGCGGGAGGAGGGCGGGGTGGAGCGCTCTTCCTGGTTGGGCCCTGCCCTGAGCTGCCACCGGGGGAAGCCAGCCGCGGGGACAGCAGCGAATCCCCAAACTCCCCTCCTCCAGGTAAGGAGTTGGGTGGCTGGCCGCGAGTCTCACCCTGGTCGCTGCTCCGGGGCTGAGG
The DNA here is from genome assembly GCA_004027875.1 of Aplodontia rufa. Taxonomy (NCBI): domain Eukaryota; kingdom Metazoa; phylum Chordata; class Mammalia; order Rodentia; family Aplodontiidae; genus Aplodontia; species Aplodontia rufa. Next base: position 5,755 of record PVKS010040768.1, read on the forward strand.
GGCTGTTTCAGACGGCCTCTACTCGGGGGCCCTCCGCGTGCCTGGGTCAGGGTCAGGGACCAGCGGCACAACCCAGGCGTTCGCCCCATCCTGCACTCACCCCAGGGGCTGGGCTGGGTCCAGCAGCTCTGATCTCCCAGCCTACTTCGGGGGTCTGGGGAAGGGGGTCTCTTCTGCCTGGAGTTCTTGGTTCCCAAGCCAGGGAAAGGGGCCAGTGGGCAAGGTGCTGGCTAGTTTGGAGAGGGGGGTCTAGGCTGGTGAACCCAATCAAAAAGACCTATTCTGGGATTCCACACACACCTTCCCATTCCCTGGGTTACTCCACCCTACCCCACCTGGCAGGCAGGCTCACACAGAACTGCAGGCCCAGGACAATGGCAGATATTAGGGAAAAGACAGGTTGTGGTTAGCATTACCGGGAACTGGGAGCCTTTTGCTGGATTCTGGAGCATGGGGAGGATGCAGAGAGAGAGCCTGAGTTCATGCAGGGAGGGGGCATTACTGCCAGCAGAGGAGCACTAGCAGGCAGGAGCTGAGTTCTAGTTCTGGCAAGGCTACAAGGTACAGATTGAACTGGTCTGTACCACAGGATGGCAGAGGAGATCATCACGCCGGTGTACTGCACCGGGGTGTCAGCCCAAGTGCAGAAGCAACGGGCCAAGGACCTGGGCCTGGGCCGCCATGAGAACGCCATCAAATACCTGGGCCAGGATTACCAGCTCCTGAGGGCCCAGTGCCTGCAGAGCAGGACCCTCTTCAGAGATGAGGCCTTCCCGCCAGTGCCACAGAGCTTGGGCTATAAGGAACTAGGTCCCAACTCCTCCAAGACCTATGGCATCAAGTGGAAGCGTCCCATGGTGAGAGGGTCCACCTTGGGCGGGACTCTGCTGACCCCCAATCTGGGTGAGGATTGGGACTGAGACACCAGGTCCCTGGTGGGGAGTGGGGTCTTGGTGGTGCGGTGCCAGTTTCTAGGAGGGACTGGCTCAGGAACAGGACTCTGGGTCTTGTAGGAGCTGCTGTCAAACCCCCAGTTCATTGTGGATGGAGCCACCCGCACAGACATCTGCCAGGGAGCACTGGGTAGGCCCCCCAGGCATGGGGAGTTCTGGGTGTTTTTGCCAAAGTAGTTCCCCATTCCCATTCCCGTTCCTTTGGGTTCTACCCCAACCCCTCCCTCCTGCAAGCCCAGACAGGCTTTGGCTATCAGCACTGGGGCTGGTTTGCCCAGATTCCTGGGTCTTTTCTGTAATCTAAGGGGAGTTGATGGGCACCCCACCCAGGGAATCCCGGGTTCTCCCCAACACAGGTATCCGTGTACACACACCCCTGCCCCCAGAGGCAGGTCCATAGAACATGCCTGACATTGGTCCTTCCCATCCCAGGGGACTGTTGGCTGCTGGCTGCCATCGCCTCCCTCACCCTCAATGACACCCTGCTGCACCGAGTGGTTCCTCACGGCCAGAGCTTCCAGGATGGCTATGCTGGCATCTTCCATTTCCAGGTGAAGGGCCCTGCACCCGGGGGGAGGAGGGATAGGAAGCACCGGGGATATGTAGAAGGATGACCCACAGCACTCTGAAGGTGGCCACGGGCCACACCCTGCGGGGGCAGCCCTCCCTCGGAAAGGTATTTGACCTCTCAGTGGCATCTCAGATCTGTCATGTGTGAAACAGTTGGGCAGGTATTTCAGCTGGCAGTTTTCCTGCGTGGTGTGTATACCAGGTAGAAAGTGTTGGAAGAGTAGTAAGAATTCTGTGTTATATCCTGTGGGGAAAATCCTTTTCCTCACTTGGGCCTCAGTTTCCACATCTGAAAAAGAAAGAGAGTTGGGGAAAACATGTTAGTCCTCCCATCTCCCAACTCCTGCGCTTTGGCAACCTCTGACACAGACCAGCAGAAAAGATAAGATTCAGGATTAAGTCTGTTTAAACCAGGCTGGGTTTTTCCAAACACACTAATGAATTCTCAATGAGCCAGGTGCAGTGGCACAGGCCTAATTCTCCGGGCTCAGGAGGCTGAGGCAGGAGGATCACAAGTTCAAAGTCAGCCTCAGCAACCTAGAGAGGACCTAATTCACTTAGTGAGACTCTGTCTCAACATAAAATATAAAAAGGGCCGGGGATGTGGCGCTTGTGCTCCGAAGGGGAGAGACAGCCCAGCAACTGTAGTTAAGACCCTCCTGCCTTGGTGGACTTGGAGGACTTCTGGGTGTCCCCTCCTTCCGACTAGTCAGGGAGCCCCTACCCAACGATGTCCTCGCCCGCCTTGGGCAGAAGTGGCCTGCTGTATCTACTTGTGTGGAGCCACACAGGCTGAGGTCCGCACCTGCCCCGCTCTTGTCCGCAGGGGCGTGGCTTCTCCGCCCCCTTCCCTCACTCCTCCAATCCTCTCCTCCCTGGCCTCTTATTGGTCCTTTTAACAGGTTTCCCCGCCCCCATCTCTGCTCCTCGGGCCCGCCTCCTCCTCGTTCCTTACTGTTCTGGGCCGCCCCGCCTACTGTGCTTGGAGCAGCTGCAGGCTTGTCCCTGGAGTCCTGCGCCTGAGTCCCACCCCTCCCCACCCTGAGAAACCTGTCCCTTGGCATCTCTGAAGAGAACCCCACGATTGCGGGAACCAGCCCCCCCATGCGGATGGAGGGTCTGAGTGCCACATTTTTATTCTACGGTCAATATCTATGTTTATCCCACTAACCCCCAGCCCCGGAGCTAGACCCCCGGAGGGTAGAGGTAGGGGGCATAGCCTAACAAGGAGTTGGTTTGGGGAAGCCGGATGGCTTTCTACCTGAGGAGGCATCTCTGTCCTGTTTCCATAGTGAGCTACAGACTTTACTGCATGATCTAGTTAGTTTAACTTTGCTATAAGAAACGCACTGCTGCTCCCTTTAATGGGTAGAGAAACTGAGGCTCAGAGAGAATAACTTGTCCAGGATCATGTATCCAGTAAAGTTATCCCTCAGTCACCAAATCCATGGATACTCAAGTCCTTTATGTAAAGCAACATGATATTTGCATATAACCTACACACAGCTTCCACATCCTCCTGTGTACTTTAAGACATGTCTTGGGGCTGGAGTGGTGGCTCAGCGGTTTCGGCACTTGCCTGGCAGGCACAAGGACCCGGGTTCAAACCCCAGCACCACGTACACAACTGAGTGTTGGAGCAACTAAGGCCATGTGAAAAACTCAATAAAGTTGTTTCTCCCTTTCTCTGTCTCTCTCTCTCACTGTCCCTCTCTTTAAAAAAAAAAAAGACATGTCTGCATGGCTTACACCTAATGCAATGTAAATGCCACGTAAATAGTTGTTCTGTATCATTAAGGGAATGATGGCTAGAAAAAAAGGCTGTGTGTGTTCAACACAATGCATTAAAAAGTACTTCAGGCTCTGGGGATGCAGCTTGGCGGTAGTACACTTTTGTAGCATGTGCAAGCATGCTACAAAAATTTTTTTCTGTCTGTAGTTGGTTGAATCCATGGATGTGGAACTTGCATATGTGGAGGGCTGTATACATGTGTCTTGTACATATCAAATATATGTGTACTCAGTACATACCAAGAACATATGTATCTAGTATGTATATATTATACAAGTATTTGCTACATGTGATCTGGAATCATGTATCTATAAGTGGCAGAGATGAAGATGGAGCTCAGGCATGGGGAATCCCAAAGCAGGTCCTCACTGTGTTCCCTCCTCTGCAGCTGTGGCAGTTTGGGGAGTGGGTGGACGTGGTCGTGGATGACCTGCTGCCTACCAAGGACGGGAAGCTGGTGTTCGTGCATTCTGCCCAAGGCAACGAGTTCTGGAGCGCTCTGCTGGAGAAGGCCTATGCCAAGTGAGCAGGGCTCCTGGGGACAGCTCTAGCCCCACCCCTGGGGATGGGGGCCCCCGACCCTCTTACCTGGTCCTGCTTGATGTCACAGCACTGACCTGGACCTGCCCACAGGGTGAATGGCAGCTATGAGGCCCTGTCAGGGGGCAGCACCTCGGAGGGCTTTGAGGATTTCACAGGAGGGGTGACAGAGTGGTACGAGCTGCGCAAGGCACCCAGTGACCTCTACCAGATCATCCTCAAGGCACTGGAGCGAGGCTCCCTGCTGGGCTGCTCCATTGACGTGAGTGTGCCCAGTCTGACTCCCAGCCCTGATCCTTGCACCCAGCCTGTAATCCAATTCTCTCATTCAGCCGTTCCCTCTCCCCACCCAGTGCTAGCCTCACCCTCACCCTGGCTCAGCCCCAGACCCCCCGCCCTTCACCTCAACACCATCTCTGGGTGCACATCAGACTCTCCTCCACCCCATGCTCAGTGCTGTCCCGGTACCCCTCCCCAGCCTTCCCCCAAATCTCAGGCCTCAGCTTTCCCCAGGATCAGGTTCCTGACCCTCCGTTCTGATCCCTCCCTGCCTTGCCATCCACAATCCAGCTCACCAGCTTCCAGCCTGACCTCTTACCTGGTCTCTGCTCAGCCCCACTCCTAGCCCCTCCCTCTCTTCATCCCATGCCCACCCTTTTCTGCCCCACTTTTCCCACCACCATCTCCAGACCTCCTTTGTCCTTCACCTTGGCTCTGCCCCAATATCACTGTGATCATGGGCCCTTTCCTCCTCCACAGAGGCTCCATCCTGCCCTTCCTCCTCTCTGCCCCTCTCACGGTCCCACGATCTGGCCAGCCTTAGCCACTAGCAGTGTGGGTGGAGTGCTTGGGCTGGCCCCACTGGCAGAGTTCGTGGGGGTAACTGGGCTGCCCCCAGTGGCAGTGTTGCCAGGGTAGTAGGGCCACCCCTACCCCTAGAAGCAGCATGCATATGTAAGGATGAAGCAAATGGGACTGTAGTCCCTGCCTGCCACCTGCAATGGCTGTTGTGTGGGGGTGAGGGCCTGGCTCCCCAACCACAGTGCACACGTCTGTCTTTAGATCTCCAGTGTCCTGGACATGGAGGCCATCACCTTTAAGAAGCTGGTGAAAGGCCACGCGTACTCTGTGACCGGGGCCAAGCAGGTACTGCCCTGGGTGGGGCCCGCCCTGCACAGTATTTCCCTGCCTCTGTAAGGACAGGTAATGCTCTTGCCTCTCTGGCTTCTGCCCAGGGCTGGTCCTCCTTTTACCTTCAGCAGCCCTTATCTCTCCCTTGAAAGCCCATCCTGAGATGCTTATCAGGCATCCGCTGATTGATGGTGCTTCATGCTAACCTGCCCTCCTGGGCTGTAAACTTGCCAGGCTTTATGGCTGTGTTGACAGTGTTGCCCCTGTGAACCAAATAGGGCCAGGTGGTGCGGGAGGCAAGCTCAGGAAGGGGTGTCAAAGTGCACTCCAGAAGCTGGCACTGATGGGTGCTCTGGGGAACAGGTGAACTGTCGGGGCCAGATGGTGGACCTGATCCGGATGCGGAACCCCTGGGGTGAAGTGGAGTGGACAGGAGCCTGGAGTGATAGGTGAGGACTGGCTGGGGAAGTTTGAGGACAGTCTTAGATTTCCCTGACATTTCTGCTTGGGACTCTGCCAGCTCAGGGTGGAGTCAGGGTTGAGCAGAAGGGCCTATTTTATGTGACTGGGCTTGGCACAATGACCCAATAAAGCACAGGCCATGTGCACCTGAGGATGCTGTGGGTGTCTGACCTTGGAATTGGGACCTCAGGGTTTGACCTTGAGGACACCTCCTGACCTGGGCTGCGGGAAGACAGTCCAAGATGGACAAGCCCCAGGGACAGAGGCTGGGCAGGTCAGTGCCCACCCGCCCTGGCAGTCCCTGCTCCCCACAGCTCCTCCGAGTGGAACTACGTGGACCCTTACGAACGGGAGCAGCTGAGGGTGAAGATGGAGGACGGGGAGTTCTGGTGAGTGGCCCTTCTGGGGGCCAGGCCTCTTCCCTCCTGACCTCCCATACCCATATAGTGCCTGGGGAGCGGCTCACCTGTGCGCGTGACCCCCAGGATGTCCTTCCGAGACTTCCTGCGCGAGTTCACCCGCCTGGAGATCTGCAACCTCACGCCCGACGCGCTCAAGAGCAGGACGATCCGCAACTGGAACACCACGCTGTACGAGGGCACCTGGCGACGGGGCAGCACGGCGGGCGGCTGCCGCAACTACCCAGGTGACCGCTGCGCACCTCGCTGAGCCCCTTTCCCTGCCTGGAAGGGAGATGGTCGTGTGAAGTCAAATGTTCTCCTCTATCTAAAGAGCTGTGCTAGACCCGCCATCCTGGGGAGACCCTGTGGCCACCTTCTGGTCTTTCCTCTTCATTCCCGGAGCCCCACCCTCCCTGTCCTCTGTCCCCTTCCCCTGGGCTTTTAGATCAGGTGGGTGAATCTGTCCACATCTTGGCCTCAGTTCCTTGCTAACTTCACCTGTAGCAACCTTTTCCTCTACCTTAGTTCAACCCCACCCCAGTAATTGTTAGCCTCTGAATCACCCTTTTCTCTCTGCTCCACCTCCAACTGTCCCAGCTCCTTTCCTCCCCAGTCCTCAGACTAGAACTATCTAATCCGTTGAGTCCCACATTTTTTTCCACTTTTTTTTTTTTTTTTTTTTGGTACTAGAGATTGAACCCAGGGGTGCTTTACCACTGAGCTACATCCCCAAGCCTTTTTATCTTTTTATTTTTGAGACAGGATCTCACTAAGTTGTGCAGGACCTCGCTGAGTTGCTGAGGCTGGCCTTAAACTTGTGATCCTCCTAACTCAGCCTCCCGAGCCACTGGGATTACAGGCACACACCAGCGCACCCAGCTCCATGTTATTTTGTTGGTGCATTTTAGTCGTATGTAAACGGTGGGATTTGTTGTTACATATTGAGGCACGCAAACAGTATAACAATATAATTTGACCAATATCACTCCCCAGACCTTTCCCCCTCCCTCCGCCTGCTCTCTGCCCTCTACTGATCTCCCTTTTCATGGGATCTCCATCCCTACTCTTCTTTTCCTTTATCCTCTCCAGCTTCCATGTATGAAAGACAACATAAAGCCCTTGTCCTTCTGAGTTTGGCTTATTTTGCCTAATGTGATGTTCTCAAGTCTGTCCGTTTTCCTGCAAATGACATGATTTCGGGCTGAATAAATTCCAGCGAGCATATCGCACATTTTCTTTATCCGTACATCCATGACGGACACCTAGACTGGTTCCATAATTTGGCTTTTGTGAATTGTGCTGCTATGAACGTAGGTTGCTGGTTTCACTGTAGGATGACTTAATTCTTCAGGATCAATACTGAGGAGTGGTGTAGCTGAGTCAGGTGGTGGTGCCATGCCCCGCTGGTCTCCTGAGGAGCCTCTGTGCAGCTTTCCGTAGTGGTTGTTCTAATTTACAATCTCATAACAGTGTAGAAATGTTCCTTTCCCCCATATCCTCCCCAGCATTTATTACTGTTTTGTATTCTTGCTGACTGCCCTTCAGATTGGTGCGAGACGAAATCTCAGGGTAGTTTTGATTTGCATTTCCCTAATTGCTGATGATGTCCAACATCTTCTCCTATGCTTGTTGACCGTTGGTGTGTATTTCCTCTTTGGGGAAATGTCTGTTGAATTCATTTGCCCATTTACTAATTGGGTTATTTTTCCGTAGGTATGGATCTTCTGTTGGAATAGTAGCTAGCAAAGCTTCCCTCCCATTCTGTGGCTTCTCTCTTCACGTTCTTAATTGTTTCCTTTGTTGTGCAAAAGCTTTTTAATTTGATGCCATCCCATTTATTAACTCTCGGCATCATTTCCTGAGCTTTAGGGTTCTATTGCGAAAGTCCTTGCCTGTGCCTATATGCCGGAGTGTTGACCCCACATTTTCTTCTAAGAGTTGCATAGTTTCTGGTCTAATTCCTCGGTCTTTGATCCATTTTGTGTTGATTTTTGTGCAGAGTGAGAGATAAGGGTCTAGTCTCATTCTTCTACCAGTTTGCCCAACACCATTTCTTTTTATTGCTTGTTTTTTAAATTTATTTATTTATTTTTGAGCATCAATTTTTATTGAGTTTTTCACATGGCTTTCGTTGCTCTGACATTTAGTTGTGTACATGGGTTGCTGGGGTTTGAACCCACGTACCTGTGCATGCCAGGCAAGCACCGTAACCACCGAGCCACTGCTCCAACCCTATTTAGTTTTGATACTATGTATTGAACCCAGAGGCACTTAGCCACAGAGCCACCTCCCCATCCACATCCCTTATTATTTTTTTTTTTTAATGAGAGAGGGAGAAAGAATCAGTTTTTGTTTTTTCCAACACTTAATTGTATATGTGGTGCTGGGATTACAACCTGGGTCCTTGTGTATGCCAGGCAAGCGCTTAACCACTGAGTCACCACTCCAATCCCCCAACCCCATTTTTTTATTCTTTATTTTGAGACAGGGTCTCACTGAGTTGCTGAGGGCTTTGAACTTGAGATCCTCCTGCCTCAGCCTCCCAAGCTGCAGGGAGCTCAGCTAGTACCATTTATTAAAAAGGCTCTTTTCTCCAATGTGTTTTTGGTGCCTTTGTCCAATATGAGATAACTGTACATGTGCGGTTTGTCTCTGTGCCCTCTGTTCTGTACCATTGATCTATGTGTCTGATTTTTACTCCAGGACCATGCAGTTTCTGTTACTATAGCTCCGTAGCACAATTTGAAGACCGGGATTGCGATTCCTCCAGTGTTTCTTTTTTTGGCTTAGAATTGCTTTGGCTATTCTGGGTCTTTTATCCTTCCAAATGAATGTTGGGAGTGACTTTTCTAGTTGTGTGAAGAATGTCTTTGGTGTTTTGGTGGGGATTGCATTGAATCTGTATATTGCTTTTGGTAGTAAGTCCACTTTAACAGTTTTAGTTCTGCCTATCCATGAACATAGTAGGTCTGTCCATCTTGTGAACCCACCATTGTTGCCCTACTTTCATCTCCCATCTTACTTTTTCTTCTTACCCAGGTTATAATCATTGTTTGAATTTTATCCCTACAAACTCTCAGTTTTCCGCTCCCTCTCTCCTTCCTTGTGACCCTGTCACCTGGCACAACCACAGTGCTCTTGGAACCTGGCCCTCCCCTGCCACAGAACCGTTGATGTGGTTGGAGGGAAATCACACCACACACAACGGAGGCGATGTTTCCCCTGTACTTTCATAGCCACGAACCTCAAATGAGTGCTTTGCAGAGTCCCCAGCTGTTGGGCTAGGAGTTGGCAGCATTCCCACCTTCTCTCAACCTCCCTCCTTCTTACTCTCATCTGTGGATCTGGCCTTGCCCTTCGTTGAAAAGAGACCTTATGCTGGGTGTGGTGACACACGCCTGTAACCCCAGCCACTCAGGAGGCGGAGGCAGGAGGATCGCAAGTTCAAAGCCAGCCTCTGCAGCTTAGCAAGGCCCTGTCTCAAGTAGCAAAAAAAAGTAAGGAGACATCATTACCAAGACACCTCCTTATGTTCCCACCTCCAAATCCTGATCCAGCCACCTGTGTGCACCTGTGCCTGTCTGCACTGCCTCCTCACTGGGGTGGTGGCCTCCCCACCTGCTGCTGCGGCAGAGCCCAGATCCCATCCTCTCCCCAGTGAAAGCACTTTGCTCCTTTGTCCCTCACCTTTACTCCCACATTGTTGTGGAAAATCCCTTGTCTTTAAAGAAAGCGACCTTCTCCTGACCTCACTTCCTTGCCACCAGGTCTCTGCTCCTCCTCAAAGCAGAATTGCTCGGGGATTGCCACACTGGCCCATTTCCTTCCTGACGGCTTTGTCTTTGCCAAGTCCACGGCCGTTCTGTCCTCCTGACCTGCACCCCTGCTCTCAGCACTGCTCAGCACCCTCTCTTTGGAGGCATTCTTCTCCTGTAGGAATCCCCCTTCAGTTTCCCCCAAATCCCTAGGCACTGCTCCCTGTGCTTGTCCCCTGCAGCGCCAGCTGCGTCATCTCTTCGCTGTGCATTTGTGTCTGTCTGGGCTCACTGTTCTCTCCCTTGGTTTATCCCGCCAACAACACATTGATTTAATTATTACAGATTTATGAGAAGTCCTGCTTAAAATAAAATATAAAGAGCTGGAGCTGGGGCTCAGTAGAGCCTCCCGCCGGGCACTCGCGAGGCCCTGGGTTCCATGCCCCGTCCCCCACCCAAACACGGATGCCACAGAATTATTTTTTCTTTAAAGAGAGAGAGAGAAAGAGAGAGAGAGAGAGCATCGATTTTATCCAGTTTTTCATGTGGTCTTTGTTGCCCCAACACTTTGTTGTGTACGTGGTGCTGGGGTTCGAACCCACGTCCTCACACATGCCAGGCAAGCACCTTAACCGCTCCAGCCCCAAGATTAGGATTTACTGAAGAGTGGAAGCAGGAACGGAACTCTTGCGCTGGAATGAGAGGTGCAATCGCAGGTTTTCTCCCTAATTTGGATTTTTGAATATGAGCAGCCACGTGTTTAGAGAGGAACATTGAGTTTAGAATTGTTATAAGCTCCTCGTGGGGTTAACATTTATTTCATTATCTTATCTTCATCTCTGATAATTCTTTTAGCTTTCAAGTCTATTTCAGCCAACGTTACTGTAGCAATTCCAGTTTTTTCTTTGGGTTCATTCTTTTTTAAATTGTTCAACTTAATTTTATTATTATTATTATTTTTGAAAGAGAAAAACAACTTTATTTAGTTTTTCACATGGCCTTAGTTGCTCCAACACTTAGTTGTGTACGTGGTGCTGGGGTTTGAACCCAGGTCCTC
>PVKS010040769.1:0-16423 GCA_004027875.1 Aplodontia rufa
CCATCTTCAGGTCTCAGAATAAATTTTTTTATTGATTATTTCACATGTCTTCCATTGCTCTGACACTTTGCTATGTATGTGGGTGCTGGGGTTTGAACCCATGTACTTGTACATAGTGGGCAAGTGCCAAAACCATCCAGACACTGCAACATCCTTCCCTGAAACACTTTTCAGTATTAGGGTGTGATTAGTTGTAATAGTAGAGTCATGCAGTCAAATACTGTCATAGAATGGTATAGAATTTCAAAACTTAAAATCAGAAGAAAGGTTTACATTGTGATTAAGTGTAATTGCAGTGCAAATATAAAAAAATCAAATAAATTTATTTATTTCAATAATGAATTAGAGAAACAATGTTTTATTTCAACTATGTTCTTAGAAAAATCCCTCTCATACACAATATTTCTGCCAACGATTCATTCCAGACTCAACTGAAATCAGGAAGCCAGCGTAAGATATGCAGAAAAACATTAGAATAAAAAGGAAGAAAATAGGATAATAAAGGATGGGCACAAAATATTCACTAGAAAAGGAAAATAATGTAATGGAGCTGATAGAAATTTTGATCATTTATATTGCCATTAAGTAAGAAAGTTTTAATAATAAAGCAAAAAATTATACAAGTCAGAGTCTCAAAGCAGAGGTGTGAAAATTCAAGAAAGACATTGCAAATATCAGAGTTAGTAGAGTACAAGAAAGTAGAAGGAAAAAGTAATGAAATCATGCTTCAAGCCCACATTTGGATTAACATGAATCAAAACAAAGGTTAAAACAATGAAAATATGATAAGACTAAAAAGTAAATAAAGCACAAGTAAAGAAATTGTTGAAAAAGTTATAATGTACAGAAATATTTAGAAGGAAATCAAGCCCAATAATTTTATTAAAATCTGTAAACTGTATTAGGAGAACCAAAAAATAAAATAAAAATAATTAAAGATAAAATTCAAGAAAAAATATATAATAATAATTTTGTCTATATATTGAAAAAGAACATCATTTCTCAGGGGAAAATCCAAAGAATGCTATCAGATCTTAGAAATTTTTCTTTATTAGAAAGATAAGAAAATAATATAAATATCCACCAATAGGAAGAATAATTGAAGCTATTAATTTTTAAGATGCAATCTCATGTAGCAGTTAGATAAGGTAATTCTATGTGCTGATAAGGTTAATATGCTTGAAAATGCATAGAATCTGTAGGAGCACATTTAAAAAGTTTAACAGTGAACATCTCTGGGGAGAGAACTGGGTGACTAATGCAGATGTGGGACTGGAAATCATTTCTCTTATTTTCTTACAGTTCCTTTTATATGTTGTAGCATGTGAATGGATTGTCTATTCAAAACAAATGATAGAGTTTAATTTGATATTTCATTCTTCTCAGGAGGGTAAAACATGCAGCAATAATTGAATATAGTATTGTTTTTGGCAGGGATTTTTCAACATCATAATGTTAATGCTAACTAATACCATCCAAGTACTCAGAACAGCCTTTTGCTGCTAACTAATACTGGGGGACCCATGAAGACAGTGCTACTCAAAGCTATACATTTGGCAAGAGTTGTACTGAAGATTTTTAATAAGGAATAATACTTTCCCTTAATAACAGGCAAAAATATCTTGTCCATTCTCTTTGCGCCAGATCCCTGAGATCTCAACCAAAGAATATATTCCATTATTGAAAAGAAAAACAGTCAGTAGGACTCCTTCAATGAAATGAAAATGCAATTTATCTTTTCTAATTTTCATAAGTGTATATTAAAGTAGCCACTTACAATTAGCTTCAATCAGTATCTAAATATATCTATATCCTAATGGATGTGTAGACCTGCCTAAACTTATGACATTTTCTCTTTTCATAAGATAAAGAAGAGAACCAGAATTTTAGAATCATTGACAAATCCACACAGAATATTTTAGGTTTCATTTTGCCTGGTCACACTCCCCTCTTTCACCACTAAGATGTAAGAGAAAGGAGCCAAAAAGGGAAAAAATGAAATTATAAGCCGAGACACATTCTTCGTCAGTCTGTTTTCTAAACATGGTAGAACTATCTCTTTGGAGAGTTTTCACTGTATTGGCTTCTGTATGACTGACATGTAAGATATTATACTGGATGTTTTCTGTTACACAGCAAGATGCTCTCATTAAAGAAAGCAGTACCTTGTTTTGCATTCTGGCTCACATTCCTTATTTCCCTTTCCAAACACTCAGAAAGAAGACTTTATTAGCAGGCCCTTGTGAGAACATGAGCCTGGAGGGTGATGCTGGTGGATAGAGGAGTTGTGAAATGCATTCCAAATCAGTGACAATTAAATCTGAGATGAAAATGACAAGAAGACTCTCATGCAAAGATCTGAAGAACATTCTAGGCTAATGTAAAAATCCTAAGGCAAAAATAAACATACTATATTTGAGGAAATGATTGTAGTTTAGAAAAGATGGGAAGATTCACAATGGGTGAAATTGAATGATGTAGGGTCTCATAAGAACATGAGGCCTTTGTGTTTTACTCTAAGCTCAATGAATAACTGTTGGAAGGATAACATATAGGGGGAATGGTATGATCTGTTTAGATTATAAAAGGTCACTGTGATTGCTATTTGGCAAATAGATTCTTGGGAAAGGTGGCTCTAGCATAAGCAGAGAGACCAATAAAGAGGTCACTCCAATAGTTGAGACTAAACATAATTTTGTCTTGAATGACTGTGAATTCAAAGAAAATAGTAGTATTAAAATTCAGATAAGAAAATGGAATATGCTTTGGAGCCAAAATCATCGGGGACATTTAATGTGTTAAATATGGTTTAGGAAGAAAATGAGTACCTGTGATTGATCAAAAATTTCGGTGTGATTAACTCAACATATTGTGGTGCACTGGCATGACAGGAAAACTGAATTGAGGAAGCTCAGGAAGTAAACTAAATTTGATAGCTGAAGGTATAATTCAAGTATTCTATTCTGAACATACTTATAATTTACATTTGGTGTATTAAATTAAACCCAAACTTCTTAGGAAAAATTATTACATATTCAATTCTAATCTAAGACTGTTTCTCCAAGCATCTCTTATTTGGTTAATCCAAATAAATATATATGAATCCCATCTTTAAAAGATGAATGAATGGAAATAGAATATAATAGCAGTTTTCTTCTTAGATGGGATTCATGTATGTGTATATGGATTAACCAATAAGAAGTACTCAGAGAGACAGTCTTTATTCTATATCTATGCATCCAAATAACATGGATCTCTATACTTTCTTTGTTGCTTTACCTTTTCTCTGTCCCCCATTCTATGCTAGTGATTGAATCCAGAAATTTGTATACACCAGACAAACACACTATCACTGAGCTACATTCCCAACTTCCTTCTGCATATTTTCTTAATGAGGTATAACCACTCTATAAATGATAAGAATATGTCAGTTTCTCAGATGCTGGAGAGGCTCTGGGAAGAGAGAAACACTTTCACATTGTAAGTAGGATTGCAAAATGGTACAGCCACTCTGGAAAGCAGTGTGGAGACTCCTCAAAAAACTGGAGCTGGAACCACCTTATAACTCAGCTATCCCACTTCTGGGTATTTTCCCAAAAGAACTAGATTTGGTATATTACAGAGATGCAGCTTCATCAATGTTTATAGCAGCTCAATTTACTATAGCTAGATTGTGGATCCAACCCAGATGCCCCTCATTGGACGAGTAGATTTAAAAACTGTGGTACGTACATACAATGGAGTTCTACTCTGCTATTAGAAATAATGATATCATGGCATTTGCAGCCAAATGGATGGAAATGGAAAAAATTATGCTGAGTGAAATATCCCAAACTCAGTGTCTCAAGGCCTTAATATTTTCTCTCATCTGTGGAAGCTAGAATACAATCAGAAACAAATTGATAGTTGGCTAAACTAATAATAACTTCAACATGGGTAAATTTCTTACACGAGCAGGGGGAGCCTTGCCTAGGATGATGGGGTGGATGGGAGGGGGGTGGGAATATGAGGTTTATCAAGGAGGCTGGAGGGAGAGAGTATGTGGGTATCAACTCAGTGGGGAAACTTCATCTTACATGAGAAGCGCAACTAACACAGGGTAAAGTAGGGGGAAACATGGGATCAGGGGAAACCAAAAGGGGGAGACTATAGAACGGCTTCAGCCTTGGCTTACTCTGGCATTATGCATTTGTTCATGGTTGTATGGCAACTATTCTCCACTAAATGTAATACTATCTTGAATGAACAAAAAATAAAAATAAAAGAATATGTCAGTTTCTTTCCATTGCTCTTTCTGACCCTTATCAGACACATTATTTCCCCAAAAACTATTATTTTAATTTATTGTTATTTTTAAGTAGAAATTTTCATACTTACATTCTCACTAGCTCTGCCAAGAGTTCATCAAAGATGAGACTATGCTAATACACATTAGAGTTTCTGGAAATCAGCTCAATGCAAGTATTCTCACTGAACAGAAACTTTTGTATGTACTAATGCTGAAACAGAGCTCACGGTAGTATTTTCAGATATGTTTTAGCCAACTTTTGTCTCTGTGAACAAAACACCCAACAAGAACAACTGAGAGGATGAAATGCTTTTGGTTTCAGAGAATTCAGTCCATAAATGACTGAGTCCATTGCTCTGGGCCCAAGGGATGTCAGCACATCATGGGGAAAGGGCCCAGGGTAGGAAACCTCCTCATCTTATGGCAGTGTCAGTAAGCAAAGAAAGGGAGAGGGAAAAGGCCACAGGGAAGAGTCACCTTTCCACTGACCCACTTTCTCCAACCACACCTCACCTGCCCAAGTCACCACAGAGTCATTCAAACTAGGATAGACTGATTAGGTTGCAGCTCTCACAATCTGATCACTTTACCTCTGAACAATTTTATATTAACACAGTAGGTTTTGAGGGTCACCTAATATCCAAATCATAAAAAGATGCGCTCCCATATGTAAATAGTAATCATTCTCTCTGGATTTGTCTTCAAGTAGGAAGCACAGAAGTGTAATTTACAAAACTAATAACAAAATGTAATTACTTATCAAGGCAGAATTTTTTAAAGTGTAGTTTTATTTTATGTAGAAATATTACATTGAGGATGGGGAAGTACCATCTTTGTGGCTGGAATGGTGGCTCATGGTTGGAGCACTTGCACAAGGACCTGGGTTCAAACCCCAGCACCACACACACCACTATGTTTCCAAGAAACAAAGACCAGATGAAAAACTAAAGTTGATTCTGTCTCACTCTATCTCCTTATCTGTTTCTCTTAAAAAAAAAAAAAAAAAAAAAAAAAGTACTGTCTTCATGGTTTCTCAGTTTCCACTCCTTTGGTGTTGCAATACACTGTATAAAAGGACACATTATTTCCTTGTTAAATTTACACATTCGTAATTAAACCAAATGGTTTCCTCCCAAGGTGCAGGTATGAATCAAATATCTGACAGACATTCAGCACTAAAATGTAACAATAGCAGTGGGTGTGGCTCAAATGCAAAGACCATTGAAGACAAAGAGAAGTTCAGCTGAATGAGTACATGCTCTCTCTCTCTGCTTCTTTTTACAACCATGTGATCTGCCAAAATTCTTCCTTTTGCTGCCAGGCAAGCAAAGCCAATCCAAACACCTGTGTTGTAAAACTCAGTGAATGTGCGATTGCCATTAGTGATCCATCTGTTAAGCTGATACTTGCCGCATGACTTTTGACTTATATAATGGACTGGAAGAGAAATTCTATTAGAGAAGGAGGACAGCAAAATTAAAGTATAACAGATTCTTTGTGATATAAAAAACTTGGCAAACTGATGGAAAGCAAGAATTTCACAAATGAATAGAACGGATTAATAATAACTGCTATATGACAAAAGTAAACCTTTAATTAAAAAAAATACTAATTAATTTTGTGTAACTTGAGAAAAAATTATTTACTTTCTTTAATGATTTCTTATACTCAGTTGGAGTTCCAGAGACTCTAGTCCAGTGCATTAGCTTTCAGTGGCTATGACAAAATACCAGCAGTCAACAGCTTAAAAGAAAGGAAGGTATATTTTAGCTCATAGACTCAGAGATTTCATTCCATAGTTGGCCCTGTTCGAAATTATAAGGAAGCACAGCACCATGGTGGTGGAGTGTAGAGTAGAAGCGGCAGCTTACCTCATGTCTGGCAGCCAGATAATTACTGAGGAGAAAGAGAAAGCTCTTTCAACAAAGTTATGAATCTATAAATGGATTAATCCACTTATGAGGTCAGAACCCTCATGATCCCATCACTTCCCAAAGGCTCTACTGAACACAACTGTTTAGGGACTAGGCACATGAGCTTTGCGGGGGGACATTTAAGATCTAAATCATAATATCTAGTAAAGAAGTGGAAAAGTCAAAAACTAATATCCAGTGTAAATTAACAGTTTTATTGAGCATGTGTCATGCACTGATGAGGTGCTACAGGCATTTCATTTTAATCATTTAAGAGGTGTTAAGGTAAGAAAATTTAGGGTCAGAGAAGTTACCTAGGATTTTGACTTAAATGACTAAGGACTGAAAAATAATCATTAAATATCAAAATTAAATGTTTTAAAATACTATTAAAAGTTCAAATAAGAAGCAGACGTGGTAGTCCATGCCTGTAATCCCAGCCACTCAGGAGTGTAAAGCAAGAGGATCACAAATTTGAGGCAAATCTGACCAACTTAGTGAGACCATGTCTCAAAATAAAACAAAATGGACCAGGGACATAGTTTAGTAGTAGAGCAGTACAAGGACTTAGGTTCATTGCCCAGTGCGGCAAAAACAAGCAAATGAAAAAAAATCACATTAGAAAACAGAATATGCTTCAGAGATGAAATCATCAGAACTTTTAAATGTACTGAATATGCAATATGAAATAGAGAAATCTTATTTAAAATTTCTTAAGGGAAGTTTCATTTTCTTTATATCATCTTTGTGGCACTACTCATAGTGATTCCTATTAAGCAGTACCTGATAAACATCTCAGTCCCCAAGCTATTGAGATAGTACAATCCAATAACATTGCATTATAAGGTACATGTACAATACTGTACTAGCTGAGAAAATCAATAGAACATAAAATACCCATGAATAGGTCAATGACAAATCTAAAGAGTAAAACCAAATATTTGTCACAGTGAAGTTCAGGTAGGAAATGACGAATTTGGATTTTAAGAGGCAGAGTTTCTGGCCAGAGCAATTAAATGATGAATATAATAGATGCTTTATATATTTGCTTTTGTCTCTTCAACCTTTAACAGAGTATTAATTTAATCAAATTCTGGAAGTTGTACACCAAATATCTTGTTGTACTTAGCGTACTGGTTAATTTATATTTCGGAATTTTGTTCTTCTGTATTTTAAAATGCATATCTATTCATTGTGGAATTAAGAACACCAAAGGAAGATGATGCACTGTAAACAGTGAGAAAAGGACATTCTGAACTAGACCCTCCAAAGTAAGTGAGTTTAAAGCGATGTGAAATGCTATCATGAAAGTAATCAAAATATCACCTTGTGCTGCAATAATTGCCTAATATGGCTCAAGGAATAGTGAAATGGTTATGTTTAATAATTGACTAATAAAAGACACAGATGAACAGCCAGATAGAAATAAATAGGGCAATGGTCCCAAGTGCAAGAGCATCTGCCCTCAAGTTGTTGGGGTGCACCACCCTCCTGGAACATGGATGTGTTTACCTACCCAGAAGCTCTCCAAAACCCATAATTCAGGTATTTTTATGGAGACTTCCACATATTGCACAATCAAGTATTAACTCCATTCCTAGACCTTCCTCTCTATGGAGAATGGGGGAAAAGTCCAACCTTTAAATCATGGTTTGAACTTTCTGATAACCAGCCTCCATCAAGAAGCCACCAAGAGCTGCCTCTTTAGAGGACTAGATGCTCTTAATTTTAAGGAATGTTGGAGCTCTGTGTCAGAAACTGTGGTCAAAGACCAAATGTTAGAACAAAAGCTTCTCCCAGATGACAGCACTTTTTAGAATCTAATATTTGTAAACTTGGCCTTCATCATACTTTCTGGTTCCTATCAAAGTAGAATACTAAGATTTCTCCCTCTGGGCACAGTATGTAGGCTACTACTAGGACCTACTGTGGCTAGACTAGGAATGGTACCCAACTGATACAAACTAGCCCACACAGTTCCTTAGAGAGATTCTGGGTAATTCCTTGGCATTATAGAGCCATCTGAAACAGAGTAGCCTAACCTTGAATGCCAAACACAGCCTTTTTCAGCTATGAAAGGAAATTGGTCAGGATTACAACTGAACAAGGCATCAGGCTAACGGGCTAACTGAAGAGGAAGCCCTGACAGCAGATATGCCAGTGGTCCCAGTTATTTTTATGAGAAAGGGGCCACATGAAGCCCTTGAAAACTGTGAATTGCCTTATACAGTATTCTAGTGATAAATTTATCTTTTTGATTAAGTAATTCCTATTGGGTTTATTTACCAGTTAAAGTCATTTTATTAATTAAATTTTGATCCTAAGTCTATTTTCACTGACATTGCAGCGATATGTTAAAATTCATTGTGGATCTCAACATTTTCTAACAAAAATCTTACTCCTTAATAAATAAATAGAATAATGATTTTCTCTTAAAGCAAGGAAAAAAATGTCAGTTTGTTCTTTTAAAAGTATAGGTGGGACCAAAAAGGGATCAAAAACTATTGAAGTACCATCTCATCTTCATGTAAATTATTATCCATTTTATCTTCTCCACCCTGTTTCTACAAAACATTAATAAGGCTGTAAGTCTAAGGCCTTATGTCGTTGTAACTGCTCATAGCTTTTGGACTCTACAAGAGATTGACTCCAAATATGGCATTTTCTTGCTACAAGTAATGAGCACATGAGAGGCAATAATTCATCTCTGCAAGCTCCAATTCCATAATAATTTATTCCAGAGCCTTGACAGCTAATGCTTCAAGTACTATTAATAGAAAACTGTGCAAGAAATGTAGGTGGTACTTTCAGTTTAGTGATGCTGTAGTTAATTTCTTTAATTTATAAAGTATTTAAAAATCTCATCTTTGCAAAGCTGCTGAAACTGTGTAGGCAGAAACCAGTTATCTCCTTATCTCACAGACTTCCAAATTATATCTCCTCTAGTCACCAAGATGATCAATTATACTCCTCTTACTAAATTGCAGCGTGACCCCCATCTGTTAATTTACATAATATAAAATAGTTGATTATTTGTTCAACTAATAATTATAAAAAAATTTGCTATACTAATAACTTCACAGCAGGTTTTGTTATAAAAGGCGTGAGAAATTTGCATCATCCCTTTTTCTACAACTTATATTTCCTCTGGCAGAACCACTCTTAACTTTTACTTTTACAAATTCTCCTTATGAATATAACCATCTTTGATTCATCATGCTTACTGTCAGCATGATATGTTTTCCTCACATTTTTCTTATGTTAAACTACACTGAATTCTGATAAAACTTTTTTGATGGACTCTTGAGGTGTAATTTCATGTTTCTTTATGTCATACATTCTTTTGTCCTTTGGATTTTTTTCCTAATTACCTAAAATGAAAAAAAAATTGTGCTTAGCTTGTGAGTCATATACAAACAATCAGCTAAATTTAGCCCATGGGCCATAATCTGGCAACCCCTACTCTACAACATAAAGTAAAATTAATCAAAGTTCACATACTGGATTCAATACTTACAGTTTATTTGCTCAATTGGTGTTTATTGCTTGTCTAAATTGGGCAAGATACTGCATAATTCCAAAGCCAAATAAGTTTAGCAGAACACTAAAATTCCAACAGGGAAAATAATACATACAAATATATAGATAATCCAACATTAAATATGGTGCATCATGAAAGGGCACTGTTGAAGTATTGTCGAAATAGACTTTACATGCAATCAAATGTACAGATTTAAGTACCTAGCATAATGAGCTTTTCAAATAGGTATACTTGTGAAATCATCACCCCAATCAAGATAAAAAATATTTTCCTCACACTGAAAATGTCATTTGCTTCTTTGTGGTGGTCAGATCTCTACCAAGTACAACCAACCTCTAAGACTTTCTTCGTGTTAATCAATGTGTCCTAAGTTATAGGTGGGTGCAGGGAAAATG
This sequence comes from Aplodontia rufa, assembly GCA_004027875.1. Lineage (NCBI taxonomy): Eukaryota > Metazoa > Chordata > Mammalia > Rodentia > Aplodontiidae > Aplodontia > Aplodontia rufa. Next base: position 10,138 of record PVKS010040769.1, read on the forward strand.
TTCTGGTATGCTATTGCACAGTAGTGTGAACACAGATCATGATAATGTACTGTACATTCCAAAGAGCGAAAGGAAAAGATTTTGAATGTTTTCACCACAAAAAAAAAAAATCAGAAACATTTGAGACTTTATTAATATAACCATGTCAACTTTATTAAGCTGTGTTTACATACCTTTTCCTGTTTTTACTTTCAACTTTCTTAAGTTACCATGTTTAAAATTCATCTATTATAAACTGTATATAAATGAGTCTGCTTTATTTATCCAACTTGAGTATCTCTAATTCTTAATTGGATTATTAAGTTTGCCTATATTTAACATTAATATTGTTATGTTTGATTTTAATTAGTCCTCATTATTTGTCTTTTGTTTTTTAATACTGTTCTTTGTCCCAAACGTCTTCCTTTACTCTTTTTAAATAAATAATACTATTTTCAGCATTTCATTTTATCTGGTACATGAAATTTTATTAACTTTAGTTTGCTGCAATTATTTCAGTTATTACAATAAGTTTACTTAAATTTTCAACTATTTTGAATGAATATTATGCCATTTCATATATAATACAAACTTTTGTCAATCAGAGTACCTTTCAATCTGATTTGTTTAACATGATTCACTTCTTATAGAAGCTGTTATAGCATTGGCCAGTTAGTGACTAATTCTATTGTGTATTTGAAAGTATATTTTTTCATCTTTTGTGAAGAAAAATTTATATAAAATTCTAGATTAATATGATTTTTGGTATGTTTTGATGCTGTTTCATTGTTTTCTGCCTCCATTGGTTGTGCTGAGAAATTAGCTTTTCTGTTTTATTTTTTTGAGTGTGCATGTTTTGTTTTTTCTCCACTTTGTGTAATGCTTGTCCCTCATTTTTTTACTGGCATCTTTCAAGATGTTATCTTTATATAAATTTTTAATAGTTTGTTAATGCTGTGATCTGGTGTGATTTTCATTGTATTTATTCAACTCAGGGATTTCTTCTTGGTGCATAGGTTAATGACTTTTTAAAAAACTGGACTTTTAAAACATTTGAATTTTTAGCTATTATTACTATTTATTCCCATTTTCTATCTTCCTTTTTTAGTGTGAAACCATGAACCTTAGCTTTCTTATTATCACTTAAGTGGTTGTGGCTTTATTGATTTCATGCAATACTTTTCTATTTTTGTGTATTAGTCAGGATTCTCCAGAGTGGACAATCCAGTAGGATGGCTGAGTGGATAGATAATGGCGATAGAAATCATAGATGATAGATAGATAAATAAATAGAGATAATAGGTAGACTGATAGATAAGGAGATATTTATTAAGGGAATTGTCTTATATGATTAAGAATGCTGAGAATTCCCAAAGCAGGTCCTTTGCAGGTTGGAATTCCTTAGAGGCTAGAGATGGCTCAGTCTATATCTAGGAGCCTCAGAGCAAAGTAAGCTGATGGGGTAACTCTTAATCCAAGACCAAAAGTCTGAGAACCCTGGTTGCCACTGTGTTAAGTCTAAGAGTCCTAAGGCCAAAGGATCTGAAATTCTGATGTCCGAAGTCAGGATAAAGAAGAATGAGCCTGGCTGTAGGAAAGAACGAGTTAATTTGCTTTTCTTCTGCTTTTTTTTTTTTTTTGTATTTTGGTTTTTTTTTTTTGTTTGTTTGTTTTTTTAAATCTGTCTGAGTTTGCAGCAATTTGGATGGTGACTTCTCACATTGAAGGCAGATCTTCCCCATTCAGTAAACCAACTTGGGTGTCAGTTTTTTCTGGATACATCCTACATCCTCACACAAACCCAGAAATAATGCCTGACCAATCACTTAGGTGTCTCTTAATCCAATTAATTTAACGCCCAAAATGAACCATCATGCATTGCTTCAAATAAGATCATTTCTATTCACTGATCTTTATTGATCTATATATTCTCAACTCCATTCAATAATTTTATTTCAAATGTTTTATACATTCTGTTCTAAAATGTCTGTTAGTTTTTAAAGACATCTCATGCCTTTTAAATGTCATATTTTTTCATACATTCATTCTTTCAGGTAAATCATTTAATATTTTTATCATTATTATTTTGAAGTCCTTATCTGCTAATTGCAACAAAAATGCCAGCTTAATGCCTTTTTCTATTTTCTTTGATATACATTACTTTTCCTACTTCCTTGCATGATGTTTTAGTCAGTTTTTTTCACTGTTGTGACCAAAAGACCTGACAAGAACAATTAGAGGATAAAACATTCATTTTGAGGCTCACTATTTTTTTTGGTCCATGGATAGCTAACTCAGGACTGGAAGTGAGACAGAACATCATGGTGGAAGAATGTGCCTGTGGAAAGCAGTAGGCAACATGTCACCAGGAAGCAGAGAGGGAGAGTATCCTCCTCACAAACAAAATATATACCCCAAAGTCACACCCGCAATGACCCACCTTACCAGTCTATAGTTATAATCCAGTTAATTCCTATCAGCAGATTTATGCACTAATTAGGTTAAGGTTCTTGTAACCCAATCATTTCATCTCTAAGCTTCCTTACAGATGAGATTTGGGGTATAGCTCAAATCTAAGGCACAACACATGACTAGTGCAGTTTAATTATATGCAAAATTTATAGATGATATTTTGCAAGGAATCTTCATTTTATCTGTATCTTAAAAGTGTGGAATTTTTCTACCTGGAATTTAAATTATTAACAGACCTTCTTTATGTGATGAAGGCATTTATTTTAGACTTTGTTGGAGTAAATCCATATTGGTTTTATTAATTCTACATTGTAGTTACTTCTAAAACAATGACTTATTTCTGTGTCATTGAAAATCCAGAAATGTTTGCCAAGATGTGCTAACTGCCCAGAACCTAAATTTCAAACTCTGACTTCCTAAGATGGGGAAATCTCTGGTCAGCTGTTTTACTGATCTGCTGTTGGTTTTCAACTGGCCTCTAGAAGATTTTTTGTGATAAGTTTTATCACTTTACATTGTTTCATCATATTTTACCTCCCCAAAATGTTTTATTTTTCCTATGTAATTAGTTACCTATGAATTCAGTTCTTCCTGTCCAAATTTCCAATCAGTGATTTTTAGTATCCACTGATATTTTTTACCTAGAGAGTAACAATTATTATAAAAGTTATTGCAAATTAGCAAGATTCTAATAATTTGGTACTGTGTATATTTTTATCTTACTTTTTTGCTATAGACAACATGAATCTTGGTATTTTCCCACAATTTTACAAATTATTGTGGTATCAAAGATTATTTTTCCTTTCAATACAGCATATTAAAACATTCACTAGCTTGTTTTCTTTACATTTAAATTGTTTAAATATTGTTTATTTGAGACCTGTTCAGGTACTTGTAAAATTTTGATGTACCTTCATCAATATTTTAGCATGTTTTTACTTTCTGCTGTAGCAAGACTTTCAGGGACCATCTTTTACTTTCTTGGTTGCATTTCAGAAATCAGTCATTATTCTAAAGAAGTTTCAGACATTTAGTGTTTAATAGTATTTTATTGCAAATATCTAGTTCATAGGTATCCTATGTCTATGAAATATCATTACTTCTGAACTCATTCTGAGGAAAGTGAAAATAAATTTATAATTTTTAAAATAATTTTAAGTACTCCACTTCTTCCCAAAGAATCAGACTATGAAAATTATCCTGTTACTAGAAACAGCTATAGAAGTTTAGTTCAGAAACTAAAAATAGATTTTAGATATTGGATACTATCCAACACAACATTATGGTCCCTGAAGAAATGAAAACAAATAAGAGGCTTACTAAAGACTGGATAGAAGGGGAAAAATTGTTTCCTTGGGTCTGAATGTGGTGTCATCCAAGAGTCCTGCACTGCTTCAAGATACTGTCAGTAAGAACAGAGAATTGACACTTCAATCTTGAGCCGTAAGAAATATGAACAGATCCTGGAATCATTTTGATTTGATTTTTGTGCAAGGAGAGAGGTAATGATCCAATTCGGTTGCCTGAACATGGCCATCCAATTTGTCCAACACTATTTGTTGAACAGGCTGCACTTCTTCCACACTATGCTTTTGCCCCTTTATCAAACAGCAGATGGTGGGGCTGGAGCCTTGGCTCAGCAGTTTTGGTGCTTGCCTGGCAAGCATGAGGACCCCAGTTCAAACTCCAGCTCCACGTACACAACTAAGTGTTGGAGCAACTAAAGCCATGTGAAAAACTAAATAAAGTTGTTTCTCTCTTTCTCTGTCTCTCTCACTGTCCCTCTCTCTTTATAAAAAAAAAAAAAAAGCAGATGGTTAAAGATTTGAGGGTTTGTCTCAGTACCTTTTATTCTGTTCCATTGATCTTCAATTCTGTTTTGATACTGATACCATGCTGTTTTTGTTACTTTAGCCCTATAGCATAATTTCAAGGCAGCAATTGTGACACCTCCTGCTTCCTCTTCCTGCTTAGTAATGCTTTGGCTATTTTGGGTCTTACGTTATTCCATATGAATTTGAGAATTGCTTTTTCTGTGTCCGTGAAGAATGTCATTGGTATCTTGTTGAGGATTTCATTGAATCTGTATAGGGCTTTCAGTAAAATGGCCATTTTGATTATATTGATTCTGCCTAATCAAGTAATTGGAATATTTTTCTATCTACTCAGTTCTTCTGCAATTCCTTTTTGTAATGTTTGGTAGTTTTTGTTGTAGAGGTCCTTAATATCCTTTGTTCCTTTGTTAGATTGATGCCCGAGTATTTTATTCTTTTTGAGGAATTTGTGAATGGGACAGATTTCCTGATTTCTTATTTAGTGGAATTGTTGATGGAGTATAGGAAAGCTAATGATTTATGAGTGTTGCTCTTATAGCCAGCCACTTTGCTGAAATCGTTTATAAGCTCTAGAAGTCTTCTGGTCAAGCTTATTGGGTTTCCTAGGTGTAGGATCGTGTCATCAGCAAATAGAAACAACTTGACTTCCTCTTTTCCTATTTGAATTCCTTTGATTTCCTTCTCTTGTCCGATAGCTCTGGTTAAGGTTTCAAGGACTATATAAGAGTGGTTATATTAGCCCTCTGTCCGAGATGTAGCAGGCAAAAATTTTCTCCCATTCTGTAGGTTCTCTCTTGATCCTCTTGACTAGATCTTTAGCTGTGTAGAAACTCTTTAGTTTAATTGCATCCCATTCATTTAATTTTGATTTCATAGCATGCGCCATAGGAGTTTTGTTAAGGAAGAAGCGGCCGACTCCTATAAGGTGTAGTGTTGACCCGACTTCTTTTTCTAATAAATTTAAAGTTGTAGGCTTAATATCCAAGTCTTTGATCCATTTTGATTTAATTTTTGTGCAGGGCGAAAGATAAGGATCCAGCTTCAGATGTCTACAAATGGCTGTCCAGTTTGTCCAACACCATTTGTTGAACAGGCTATCTTTCTTCTACACTATACTTTCCCCCCCTTTATCAAATATCAAATAGTTAAAGATATGAGGGTTTGTCTCAGGATCTTCTATTTGGTTCCACTGGTCTTCAGTTCTGTTTTGATACCAATACCATGCTGTTTTTGCTACTAGAGTTCTGTAATATAATTTCAGGTCAGGGATTGAGATGCCCCCTATTTCTTCTTTTCTATAGAGTAGTGTTTTGGCTAGTCTGGGTCTCCTGTTGTTCCATATGAACTTGAGAATTGCTTTATCTATATCTCTGAAAAATGCCATAGGTATCTTGATTGGGATTGCATTGAATCTGTAAAGGGCTTTGGGTAGAATGGCCATCTTTATTATATTGATTCTGCCTAACCATGAGCATGGAATGTTTTTCATCTGCTCAGGTCTTCTATAATTTCTTTTTTTAGTGTTTGATAATTTTCTTTGAATAGGTCTTTAATATCCTTTGTAAGGTCAATGCCCAAGTACTTCATTCTTTTGGAAGCGATGAATATATAGGGAACTAAAGAAACTAAAGGCCAAACTCGCAAATAATCCAATTGATAAATGGGCTAAAGATCTCAAAAGGAACTTCTCTCCAGTGGAAGTCCAGAAAGCCCATAAATATATGAGAAAATGCTCTACATCATTAGCTATAAGGGAAATGCAAATCAGGATACCACCTCACTCCTGTTAGAGTGGCAAAAATGAAGAATACAAACAAAGACAGATGCTGGAGGGGCTGTGGGAAAAGAGGAACACTATTACATTGCTGGTGGGACTGCAAACTAGTTCAGCCACTATGAAAAGCTGTATGGAGAATCCTCAAAAAATTAAGGATGGAACCACCTTACGACCCAGCTATCCCACTCCTGGGAATTTTCCCAAAAGACTTAGAATCAGCATA
>PVKS010040770.1:0-16412 GCA_004027875.1 Aplodontia rufa
GGGCAGGGGTGGAGTGGTGGTAGAGTAAGGAGCCACAGAACAGGGGAAGAGCACAGAGAAGGGAAGGAGCCCTGGGGTAGGTAGGCTACTCAAAAGACCCCCAGTGTGGGGACTGAAGGGGGGGAAGAACAGCACAGCCCACGGGGGCCTCTACTTCCTGGCTAGGACTTGCTCTCAGTACACGAACAGGATGACTTTACCTGGAACTTGCTAGAAATGTCTCCCTTGTCCCAAATCTACCCAATCAGAATCTGAATTTAGTGAATCCCAGAGTGTTGGTTGCTTTTAGCGTTTGAGCTGCCCTCAGAGCAATGACTTTGAGCCACTGAACCAGTCCCACCCAGCCTTTGGCATCTGTTCCTCAACTGAGAAGGCAGGTGGTTTTTAGCAGAGTTTAGGAAGCAGTAGCCAATGAGAATAATATTGTTATTGCTGTTGTTATTAATTTATTGGCTGGGAGGGAAAGGGCACCCTGTAGGTGGGCTGCAGGGTCAGGGGAGGGCCCGCTTTCTGGAGCTGAGCTACAGCAGAGAGGTGCTTATGCAGTGCAGCAGAGGTGAGGGTATGTGTGTGAACCGCACTACTGGAAGCACACCTCCAGGGGGCAGAGTAAACAAAGGTCTCCGTCACACCCCTGCCAGGCACAGGTCAGCCTCTGTAAGCTGGTGCCAGCTCAGCACTAGCTAGAAATAGGGACTCAGCTCTGGGGGGTTCATGGTTTCCCACACTTTACCCTGGCCTGAGACACAAAGTCTGGGGACCCTAGGAACAGGGATACCAAAGTCAGTGGCCACCCTAGGGAGCACTGGATTTTCCTGATAAGGAGCTGGCTACATTTATTTTCCACCTACTGTATGTACTGCAGGAGGAAGAGAACAGCCCAGCTCCATGTGGGGAAGGAACCCCAAGAGTCTCAAGTTTTTCTGTACAGAAGAGTCACCTGGGAGCTGGTTAAAAACCCAGAGCCTTCCCATTGATTCTGACATGTGTGTCTGAGGTTGGACCCCAGGAATTTGCATTTTAAATAATCTTCCTTGGTGGTTGTGACAAGGCACTTTATATTGGTAAGAAGAGGGCAACGAACAGAGTACCCCAGCTAACAAAAGCATCCGATCGCTGGGGTCCCAGCAGCACAGTGACCAGAGATAATGATCATCAATTAATCCAAGAGCAAGGGAGCAGTGCGGAGCCACCGGCAGCTATGTCTCCGAGGCAGCTCAATCCCTTATCGGGGATTTACAAAGATCCACATCTCTGCTTTGTCATGCACTTACAGGACAATTGTGAGTCCTTTTAAGGCCCTGGTTTGGGCTGGGGGTGGGGGTGGGCAGAAGGCCTAATTACAATGGAATGGCTTTTGCTGAAGTCCGTCTAATTACTGGAATACATGTTAGGGAAGTTCTTTAAAGAAAAATTTACCCGACACCACCTTCAGCAACTGTTTGCATTTTTCCTGCTGAACCCAGCCTACCCTTGTGCAAACAGATTGTTACACAGCTCCTTCATTCCCTTACATGCCCCTACACTGACGCTCCCCGTTTTCTTCCATTGCCTATTTTCCAAGGGCTGGATTCCAGGGGCATCTCATCCCAGGGCCCAGGAGGCTTCAGAGACTCAGGACCCCTATGGAACTCCAACCCCTGCCCCTCTGAAGCCTGAAGAGGGCCTCCTCATGCCGGTTTCCTCTTGCGTAGAGCGATGATAAGAGGAGGGGCCGAAGCATACGGGAAGGCAGCGTTCAAAGCTGGGAATGACCTGATAGCCCAAATTGTGTTTTAGAGCAGGGCTAGGAAACTTTTCTATAAAGGGCCAGGCAGTGACTATTCTATGCTTCGTGGGCCACGCAGTCTCTTGCAGCTATGCCACTTGGCCGTGGTAGTAATTTTCTTTTTAGTGGTTTTTGAAGCACTGTCGGGTACACAGACTCAGGCAGCCCTCCTCTAGGTAGTCTTCATTGAAAAGAAGAAAAAACTGAAGTTCAGAGTGTGGCTGGCTTCACATTATCGACAAAGGCAGAATCCCAAGGAAGGACAGGCATCTCCATCCCATTCCAGAATCCCCAACTCCAGTCCAGCCCCTTTCCAACCTCCAGCTCAGCAAGGAGGGGGCGGGGCTTCTGCCATTCCCACAGGTACCACAGGGAACACCCCGCAACACTGGGGGGCCATCCTGCTGAGCACTCCAATTTCCCATCCCACCAAGTGCAGGCTCGCCTGGCTGAGTCAGCTGGAAGCTCAGCCCTGCCCTGGGGACAGGGAGGAGCTGTCCCCTGGGCTCCAACCCTGCCCAGACAGGTGAAGCAGCAGTTGGTTGGAGGTGTACCAGGTCCCTCTTCTCTTCTTGAGGGACAGATCCCCAACCAGTAGCCTACTCAGCCCAGGGGAAAACAGAGAGAAAGTGCCCGAGAGACCAGTCTGAGTTCTCCCTTTGGGGAGAAAGTGTGTGTAGGGGGGTTATTCTTGAGGCGGGTGCCTCTCAAGTCAAATTGACCCTAGGATCATCTTTCTCCACAAGAGAGAATTCAGCAAACCTACTAAGAGTGTGGCCTCTCTAGATTCAGAGGTTGGCTCGGCCCCACAAGGCAGACTGTGGTAGAGGCGGTATTCTCAAAATGGATTGTTACACAGCCCTATAAGTCTATTAAAAATCACTGAACTTGCCGGTGGTACACGCCTTTAGCGGCTAGGGAGTCTAAAACAGGAGGATTGCAAATTCAAACCCAGCCTCAGCAACTTAGCAAGGCCCTTAGTAACTTAGTGAGACTCTGTCTCAAAATTTAAAGGTGGTGGGGTGGGGGTGGGAAGGGGCTAGGGGTTAAGTGCTGCTGGGTTCAATGTTCAGTAGGAAAGAAAAAGAAAATCATGGATTTGAACTTGGGAAGATCCTGGCTCCACCATTTAAAGATGTGTGATCTTGGGCATGTTATGTAACCTCCTGTACCTCTTCTCATCTGCCAAACAAGAATGCTAATAATACTACCTAACTCTAGATCAAGAGCCCATCAAGCACACAAAGATTTTAGTGTTTTTGTTTGTTTGTTGTGATATTGGATATTTAACCCAGGGCCACTCTACTACAGAGCTACACCCTCAGCCCTTTATTTTTATTGTGAGACTGGATCTCACTAAGTTGCAGAGACTGACCTCCAATTTGTAATCCTCCTGCCTCAGCCTCCTAAGATGCTGAGATTACAGATGTGTGGTCCAGTGAATGTTTGCTATGGAATAGGAATGTCTTCGTTCAGGCCCGGAGAGGTGTTGAGGCCTCACAGAATGGCACTGGGTGGCATGTGGTATCTTTAGTTTTCAAAGCCATGCCTCCAACTCAGCCTGCCCTTCCTTGCCTTTGTGCCTGTGTTTGCTCTGTCAGGAATGCCCTTCCCTCTCACTCAAATGCTAGCTCCACTCAGAAGCCTTCCCTCTTTTCTGTGCCTCATGCACTTAAGCCAAGGCTCACAAAGGCCTGCCTGCCATATAGTTTGCTCTGTTTACCCGCTGATGCCCAGCTCCTGTCCACCATATCTTGTGTCTTGACCCTGGTAACCTGAGTATTGAACTGAATCCATAGCAGGGGCCTGGCCTGGGTAAGGTGCTCCACAGGCCCCAGTAGAGTGGTCATAGATGGTTGGTATGATGAAGGTGGGTGAACTAAGGCGATGATGGGTGACCCTGTTTTGTCACCCTCCCTAGGCTCAGAACCAAAAGTCATATACAAAAAACAAATCCTTGTCCCCATTCCCCCAGTTATATAGGGTACAAATTGCTGAAAGATGTGAGAATAAGGTCACCCACACCCAGATCTCTGGCTGGGTCAATGTGTTTTCAGCCTCACCACCTGTTTCAGGGACCAGAAACAGGAGGAGTCAGGGAGCAGATTCATAGCCTCCACTGTCCCATCTCTAGATTCCCAGACAACCCAGGCCTCAGGTTGACCTGGCAAGAGCCTGTGACCCCAATAAATAACTTGGTGTCAGAAATGAGCTAGTAACCTGTTGGTAGTGGCCAATGTTGAGCTTTCCCAGGCTTCACCTATACAGAGTCAAATGTGTGGTCCCCCAGGGGGAGCCCCTCTCTCTGTCCTGTGGGCACCCTGGGCCAGGAGAGGCAGCACCGGGGCTGGGGAGCACAGAGGAAGCAGGAAGGCGGAGGGAGGATGGGTCCAACCTCCAGCCCCTAGATATCGGGAACACCTCTGACTCAGAGAGAATGCGGATATGGGGGTGGGGCGAGGGGGGGGGGCGCCACAAACCTCAGGAAGCCCTTCTGGCCACAGAAACACTAACATGAGTTCCACCAAGGAGAGAGACTAACACCTCGGAGAAGGAACGGGGCAGAAGTGGGACTGCAAAGTGCTCCCACCTCATTGTGGCTGGGCAGGGGTCCCTCCTTTCCCCCACCTCTCTTCTGCAGGGCTCTTTTCCACCCTCCCGGGAGCGCGCTCCTCCTCCTCCCGGCAGCTCCTTCTCTGCCAGTCCACAGGTTCCAACGTGTCCCTGCCCCTGCGCCCTGCCGGCTCCCGCCTTCCCAGCCCTCCGCGGGGCCGAAACTTGGAGGGAGGCAGCGCTGCGGGCCACTCTCCTGGCTCTCTCCCTGTCCCCAGGACCACTTACCAAAATCCCTGGTCCCCTCCTCCGGGGCTTCCTGGGTGAAAATCCACGGGGGGTTGGTGGCGTAGAGGGAGGTGGTGGCGGGATTGGCGTGCTTCTTCCCGAAGAGTTTGCTGAAGGTGCCCTGCACCGTCTGGTTCTTTTTCATGCTGCCGCAGGCCCCGCGGGCACCGGGGAAGGACCTTCCCTCCCTCGCCCTGCCCTGCCCGGGACTGAACTCCGCAAGGTCTCCCCAGGGGACTCGACTAGGCCATGTCCCCCGCCGTCCTCCCGGCCCGCGCACCGCGCGACAGGTGCTGCGGGCGCCGCCGCTCTCCTGGAAATGCGAGCTACCTGGACAGGTAAGAGGCTGCAGCCGAGACCCGGCCCCGCCCCGCGGCCGCCACCGCGGCAGCCGCCCCTCCGCCCAACTCCCCGGGCCACATTCCTTCCTGCCTCCTTCTAAAACAGGCCATTGTTGGCACGGCCCCGGTGGGCTGGGGACCTCGCCCAGCCCACGCCCTGCCTGGGCGAAGAGCCGCCCCCTCCGCCAGGTCCCCTCCTGGCCGGCCCCCTGCACCCTGGGGAAGGGAAGGCGGCCAGCGAGAGAACTCCCTGCTTCTGAAGGCGGCTCAGGATCAGGTCAGAAAGCGCACTTTGGAAACAACTCTTGCATCCAACAGAAGGTACATGCCTGACCCAAGCTAGCAAGTCCAAGCACCCTACAGGCTCTCGAAAATGAGGGCCACGAGGCTTCATTGAGAAAAGGATATACCCATAAGAGAAAGGAAAGCAGGAAAACAGGGAAAGAGCAAGCTGGTATTCCAGTCTAGGGACAAAGACGAGAGATATCCGCACCACCTGGGCTCCAAAGACTGTGTAGGTTAACTAACTCTTGATTTTGTGCACATCAAATTCTTTTTTTTTTTTTTCTGTACAGTTAGATAAATGTAATTCTCAAAAAACAGAGATGGGTAGAACCCTTTTAGGATTCAGTTCATGCTCCAGGAAGATAAGCAGTGGTCCTTTAAGGCACTTGGTGTCCCATCCTGGTCAAGTCACTGGAGAAGTTCCCATCAAATGAGGATGCAGACACTCTGGGTGAAGGGTGCTGGGAGAGGAAGTCAGGCCCATGGGAGGTTTCTGGGCATCTGGGGTAGGAGGCTGGGTGGGGGTCAAGTCTCACAGTCATCTGTTGTCCCTGAGCTCCCTGGGGACAGCCCACTGCCACACTCCCCTCACTTCTCCCTAGTTTTGGGCCAAAAACATTTTGTCTTCTACTTTTCATTTTGAAAAATTCCTCCCCTAAAACTTCAGTATCCGTTGCCTCAGAACAAGAACATTCTCAGGACTGTCAGCGATATCCTGCCTACTCGGCATGCAGGAGTACCGGGTTCAAACTCCAGCACCACATACACAACTAAGTGTTGGAGAAGCAAGGGCCAAAAGAAAAAACGAAATTGGTTCTCCGTCCTGCTTGCTCTCTCTCTCTTTCTCCTTGTCTCACTTAAAAAAAAAAAAAACTCATATATGATCACATCACTGTCGCCCTCAATCTAACATTGAGGCTGGGCACAGTCACACATGCCTGTAATCCCAAAGGCTCAGGAGGCCAAGGCAGGCAGATTATAAGTTCAAAGCCAGTCTCAGCAATTTAGCAAGACCTTGTCTTAAAATTAAAATAAAAAGATCTGGGGATATGGCTCAGTGGTTAAGAGCCACTGGGTTCAATTCACTGTACCAAAAAAAAGAAAGAAAAAAGAAAAGAAAAAAAGAGATCTCATGTTGGTTGACATGACACTATCATCTTATCTTCACTCTAATGATTTCCGCATTATCCCCTCCAAATGTCATTTTGGTTATTTGTTTCTTTTCCCAATCCACAGTCCAGACAAGATTCACATTATTGGCTTTGCTTGTCCTGTTGCTTTTAATTCCTCAATTGCCTGTTTTTTATGACAGTGACATTTCTGAAAAGTCCCCTTCACTTGCTTTGGCATCCAGAGATCAGATGAGTTTGGCCTTCAGCGCTTGTGTCTGTGAGTCATTGTCTTGCAGGTGTAAGGAGTGAAGCAAACGAAGGAGGTAGAGAGGAGCTTGTCAGCGGCTCAGCAGTCACACAGCTTTATTGGGAGAAACCTGCAGAGGCGGACCCCATCGTCTGGGACCTGTAGTCTGCTTATAGACTGGGGATAGATAGAGAGGGTGTGGGGAAAAGAGGATTAGGATGTAGCTGTCAATTTGTCAGGGAGGGGTCCTTTTCTCCGAAGTGTGTTGATGATCGTCCGGGTTTTAGGGACAGGTGGGTATGGGTTTGGAGGATTAGGTGGGTCAGGAGTTTAAGGATAGGCAAGGTTTGAGAGTTTAGGGATCTAAGATAGAGGATAAGATTAAAAATGGTGTTGCCTAAGTCAAGTTCTACCTAACAACAGGTACAAGGAAGGAATAGGCAGGATATCGCTGACAGTCCTGAGAATGTTCTTGTTCTGAGGCAATGGATGCTGAAGTTTTAGGGGAGGAATTTTTCAGATCAAAGGGACAGAAGGATTTTCAAAAACACCTGTTCTTGGGCTGGAGCGGTGCCTCAGCAGTTACGGCATTTGCCTGGCATGTGAGAGCACGTGGGTTCGAACTCCCTCACCACGTACATAACAAAGTGTCGGAGCAACAAAGGACACATGAAAAACTAAACAAAATTGATTATTTCTTTTTTCTCTCTCTCTCTCACTGTCCCGCTCTCTTTAAAAACAAAACAAAATAACACCCGTTCTTGTAGCTTGGATCTAGGATATCCCCCAAAGGTTGATGTGTTGAACGCTTAGTCCCCAATGCAGCAGTATTCAGAGGTAGGACCTTTAGGAGGTGACTGGGTTATAGGCTGTGACCTCGATGGTCTGATGGATTAATCCATTGATGGATTTGTAACTTGCATCAACTATTGGAAGGCGATAGAAACTGCCGGAAGTGAGACCTAGTTAAAGGTAGTGGCTACTGGTGAGCAAGCCCTTGGGGACTCTGTGTTGCTCCCCAGCCCCCCTGCTCTGCTTCCTGATGGCTATGAGGTGAGCAGCTTTCCTCTACCATGCTCTTCCGCCGGAATGCTGTCACCACAGGCCCGTAGCGATGGGGCCATCCAACGGTGCACAGAAATCTGTGAAATCATAAGCCAAAATACATTTTTCTTCCTTTAAAGTGTTTCTCTCAGGTATTTTGTCATGACAATGAAAGGCAAACATGTGTGTTTCCCAAATATTTTGGTCAGAGACACACCTATGGTCAGCTTTGTCCCACCCCACCACTACCACAGCAGTCCTGGAAACAGTTCCTGGGCATTCAAGGAGTCTTTGTGGAAGACTTCCCAGCGGCCCAGTGCTATGCTGGGAGGGTGGGGTTCCTGGGGACATAAAGCAGTAATCAGTCTTGGTTCTGTCGCAGAGGATCTTGGAGTCTCATCAGGCGGAGAAGGCTTCTGTGATTCCAGGAGGCTGATTGTGGTTGACTAAATACAGAACTGTGACTGCCATCACTAATACATGCAGCAGGAGTTCAGACATGGGGAGGTCAGGATGGGCTGGAGTAGTCCAGGAAGGCTTCTGATGGTGGAGACTGGAGCTGGCCCGTGAAAGATGACAAGGATGTCAATGGAGAACTGAAAGAGCCCATCCTAGGGCATGGACACCTATCCATCCACCTTCTGTCTACACATCTGGGCTCCTCCCATTGCCCACACCAAAAGGTCACAAGGAACCCTAGATGTTCTAACACTCTGGACACCTCACAGCTCACCCAAGTGCCCTAGACACTCAGGCACAAGACAGGGACTTTTTTTTTTTTTTTTTTTTTTTTGTACTAGGGATTGAACCCAGAGGTGCTTAATCACTGAGCCATATCCCCAGCCCTTTTTATTTATTTATTATTTTGAGAAGGGGTCTCACTAAATTGCTAAGTGCCATGCTAGATTGCTCAGGCTGGTTTTGAACTTGCAATCTTCCTGTCTCAGCCTTCCAAGCCTCTGGGATTACAGGTATGTGCCACCACACCTGGCAACTGATATTCTTGTGAACAACTGTGTGCCCAGGTCTGGATTAGGAAGAAGCCATAGGAATCGGAGACCTGGTTCTTGAGTCCCAGTTGCTACAGCCTGTTTTGGGGAGACAGTCAGAGAGCAATGGAGTGATGAGGAGTGCAGAGGTAAATGAGGAGGAGGAGGAGACTGACCATAGGACAGAGGCTCAGGGACAAGAGCAAACAGGATGGGTTGGACCATCGGGGGAGGGTGTGCATGAGTTAGTTGTCTGCAGGGGCTTGGGATGGTGGAGCAGGGAATTCAGGGTGGGAGAGAAGTCAGAGCAAGGTTACTCATGGAGGAAGGCTAAGAGAGAGCTGGAAACATCAGAAAGAGCCAATATCCACCAAGAAGATGACTGGTTCAACTGTGGCACATTCACATGATGGGAAAATAATGCAAGTCTAAAAACGGATGAGTCGGCCAACCATGTCAGTTATCTCCAAGATGAACTGATAAACTGTTAACCAAACTGTGTGTGTAGTATCCTGCCATTTGTGAGGGGCAGGAGGTGGGGCAGGTCGAGTACGGTCTCATTTGGTCTTGTTTACTTGTTTGAGCACAGAGGAACCTTAGAAAGATAAACTAATAAAAGTGGCCGGGCTCTATGGTGCACACCTGTAATCTCAGTGACTTGGGAGGCTGAGACAGAGGGATCACAAGCTCCAGGCCAGCCTCAGCAACTTAGAGAGATCCTGCCTTTAAAAGGGGCTGGGGTTGGGGCTGGAGCGGTGGCTCAGGGGTTATGGAGCTTGCCTGGCATGTGCGAGGATGTGGGTTTGAACTCCAGCACCACATACACAGTGAAGTATCCAAGCAACAAAGGCCACATAAAAAACTAAATAAAAATTGATTCTCTCTCTCTCTCTCTCACTGTCCCTCTCTTAAAAAAAAAAAAAAAGAAAGAAAAAGGGCTGGGGATGGCTGATGGGCGTGGTGGCACAAACCTATAATCTCAGCAGCTCAGGAGGCTGAGGCAGGAGGATCACAAGTTCAAAGCCAGCCTCGGCGGCAATCTAATGAGGCCCAAAGCAACTTAGCAAGACCCTATCTAAAAAAAAAAAAAAAAAAAAAAAAAAAAAAAAAAAAAAAAAAAAAAAAAAAAAAAAAAAAAAAAAAAAAAAATATATATATATATATATATATATATATATATATATATATATATATACAGGGCTGGTGTGTAACCCTTTGTTTATAGAGTATGCCTGGGTTCAAGCCCTAAAACCACAGAAACAAATAAACAAAAACTACTAAAAGTGGTTATTTGAGGGAGATTGGGGAAAATTTTTTTAAAAATTCAAACATAAATATATCTCCTATTTAAAAATTAAAGAAAGGGGCTGGAGAGGTGGCCCAGTGGTAGAGCACTTGCCTGACATGGGCAAGGACCCAGGTTCAAATCCCAGCACCATGAACACAACTAATTGTTGGAAAAATAAAAACCAGATGAAAAAATAAAAAATTTATTTTCTCTCTCTCTCTTAAAAAATTAAAATTAAAGAAATACTAGGCAGGAGAGTCTGGCTTAGATACCCAGGGTGATACATGAATCAACAGCTTCTGTATCACTTGGGATTTTATTTTATTTTATTTTTAGAGAGAGGGGGACAGTGAGAGAGAGAGAGAGAGAATCAATTTTATTTAATTTTTCATGTGGCTTTTGTTGCTCTGACACTTCATTGTATACATGGTGCTGCGGTTTGAACCCTCATCCTTGCACATGCCAAGCAAGTGCTGTAACCGCTGAGCCACCCCTCCAGCCCCTTACTTGGGATTTTAGAAATGTGTAATTCTCAAGCCCCAGCCCTGACCTTGGGTAACCTGAGACTGTGTTCATCTATAAAATCAGCTATTAATCTAAAGTCATTATGAGACTCAAAGAACTGATGGGTTATTCAGCAGAGAAATTGCATGTTAATAAAGTCCCCAGGATATTCGGGTACACACTAATGTCCGAGAGCCTCTAGCCCAGACCCAGTGCCTACCAGAGTGCTCCATGGGATCCTAGAAGGCAAGAGGGACTGGTAACAGCTGTGGGTTTTCTTTCTTTCTTTCTTTTTTTGTACTAGGGATCTAACTCAGGGGCTCTCTTTATACATCCCCAGCCCTTTTTTTTTATTTTAAGACAGGTTCTTACTAAGTTGCTGAGGGTCTTGCTAAGTTGCTGAGGCAGGCCTCAAACTTGCAATCCTCCTGTCTCAGCCTCCAAGTTGCTGGGGTTACAGGCGTGTGCCACCACCTCTGGCTAACAGTTATGATTTTGGGTTTTTTTTTGTTTTTTGTTTGTTTTAAAGAGAGAGAGGGACAATGAGAGAGAGAGAGAGAAAGAGAGAATCAATTTTATTTAGTTTTTCATGTGGCTTTCATTGCTCTGACAGTTGTGTATGTGATGCTGGGGTTCGAATCTGCGTCCTTGCACAAGCCGGGCAAGCACCGTAACTACTGAGCCACAGCTCCAGCCCCTAACAGCTATGTTTTAAGGATATTCATCTAATGACTGGATGAAGGATGGTTGGGAAGAAGAAAGGCTGAGGAGCTAGGGGAAGCCCCTTAACTGATAGATTCATCAATTGATCAATTGATACAGCAGGAGAGGACAGGAGCCAGGACTTATATGCTCATGGTGGATCCAGAAGGAGCGTGATTGTTAGTCTGTGGGACATGTCCTCAGAAGGAAGGGCAGGCTCAGTAGGGCTTGGCATTTAGGGGCCAATACTCTGAATCTGTTTCTTCATCTGTAGCACAGGAGTAGAAGTAGTGACTGTCCTGGGTTGTAAAGAAGATTGAATTAGATAATGGGTGTAAATTGGGCTGAAATGCAAGCCAGCATGTGCAGGGCCCGAGTTCAATTCCCAGAACCACAAAAATAGAACAAGCAATAAGATAATGGGGGCCTGCGTGCAGGGGACACCCTTATGTGTTCATTGCTCCTGAGCTGGTCCCCTCGCTTTCGTGGGAGTCTTGGTTGGGAGTGGAGTACAGTGGTGACCAGGCTGACTTGTGATCACCAGAGGGCTTTCAGGCTGCAGGCTCCCTGCCCTGGAGCCACTCATTTCACACCCCCCCTTCCTTCCCATTTGATAAGGGACGGGAGCCTCTGGAAGGCCTTGGATCAGCTGAGAGCGCCCCCCTTTCCAGTTTCGTTTCATGGGCCTGGAAGCATTTGAGACCAAGGTCCCTGGGGCAGAGTCCAGCCTGATTCTCTGTCAGCTCAGCACCTTGTGCTGTCACTGCTAGCCCTGACTCCTGTCATCTAATAACCCCACACACCTGCTCCTCCAGTGAAAGAAACAGCCAAATAACAGGCTCCCCTCGAAACAGACAAAGGCCCAATCGTATAATTAAACCTTTGCTCAGCAATTACTCAGAAACCTGTGAGTGCCGACTCTACTGGTCAGTTCTGGAATGTGGGGTGGGATGGGGGCCCAGAGGTTGTCCTCTCCAGGACACCCAATCGTGCCTTTGTCAAGTTCGAGGTCTCTCCTCTGACGGAGCAGGGAGAGTGGACCCTGAGTGGGGAAGGACAGGTGGAGTCATCCTTAGCCACCTTCACCCCACCCTGGGTCTCTGCAGCTAATTCTCCAGGAGCAAAACTCAGAATTCCCATGATTCCAGTGCCCCAGTGATACTGAACTGCCATCGGCCAACGTCTTGTTCCCAGGCAGGAGGCATCCCAGAGCAGCTCCTGAAACGGATTCTTAGGTCAGAGGGCTGTTGGGGTGTAGGGGGTTGGGGAGCATGCAGTCCTACCTCTTCAGTCTCTCCTGAGAGGGACCTCAGGGACACTTGCTCAGCTGGTGCCCAAGGGTGTGGGCATCAAGGTCCGCCTGGCTGGGGAGTGCTGTTTGGGGACGATGGAAAGAGACGCATCTCCCTTTTTACCTATGGGCTCTACTGCTGACACCGTGACATTGTGGGAAGATCTTTGGCGGCAGTCTGGGTTTGAATCGTGACTCAGAGACACCTCTAGGGTGTGACCTTCTCTATAATGTCTCCTCTCTCAACCTCACCTTGCCGGTGTGTAAAACAGCGGCTGGTAACATAAAGTTATTATGTGATTCAGTGAAAGAGTAAGTGAAGGGGCTGGAGCAGCGTGAGGACCTGGATTTGATCCCCAGCACCACATACACAGCTAAGTGGAGGAAAAAACAAAACCAGAATGAAAAAATAAATTTAAAAAGAGTAAGCAAAAGTACTGGGAGAGGGCCAGACGCTATGGTGCAAGCCTGTAATCCTAGCTGAGGCAGGAAGATCTCAAGTTCAAGGCCAGCCTTGTCTCCAAAGACAAGGCTGCAAGACCTTGTCTCCAAACACACACACACACACACACACACACACACCACCACCACCACCAACAACAACAACAACAACAACAAAGAGCAAAGGCATTGGTGGAGTTTCTGGCTCCAGGCAGCCCCAGCACTCCCTCCCCTCCCTGCCCTGACTCTGGGTATGGAGTGCTAAGCAGAGAGCGGCAAAAACAGGAGGCTACCAGAGGCTGTAAGAGAGCAGAAGGAAAATTCCGTGAGGGACCCAGGAGACAGTTTGGGGAAGGCATCTCCAAGGTCACCTTGTAGACTAAGTAAAACTATCCCATCATGAAACATCCCACAATCCGAAATGTGTGTTGCTTGTGAGCATTTAAAAAAATAAATTGTTAAGTACAAAGAGCAAGAATCAAAATGCTGGCCTGGGGATGCAGCTCAGTGGTAGAGATCTTGCCTGGCCTATGCAAGGCCCTGGGTTTGACCCTCAGCACCACGGAGGGGGATGAAAAAGCATGGCTCCAGTCCAGTGCTGAAAAGTAATCCCAGCTACTCGGGAGGCTGAGGCCGGAGGATCTCTTGGGCCCAGGAGTTCTAGACCAGCCTGAGCAACAGTGAGACCATGCCTCAAAAATAAAGCGGAGGAGGAACACAGACATGATGATATTGCAGCATCGTTTGCGGGGATGGGGAGTTGGACCCCCAGGTGTCGCCATCTCAGGGAGCAGAGAGGTGAATGTAGAAGCAAGGAACTAGATGCTCACCCAGCAGCAGGGACAGATCTTCAAAACAGCAGGGAGGGATAAAATCTTCAGAACAGGACCGAGCAATAAAAGTAAACAACAGAATGAGATCTAAAACACACAATACCACTTAGGCAAATGAAGCTACCTGCACACAAGACAACAGGATATATTTTGTGAGAACAGGTGAGCAAGAAGATAGTCATTAAGCACATTGGAATGGTTGCCTCTGGCAGGGGTGGGGGACGTGATTGGAGGATGGAGATATGGGGGGAAATTACTACGAGAGGAGCCCTTCGTGGGCCAGTGGTAATAATGCACCACAAAGCAAGGAGTTTAAAGAATTCAGCCCTCTATACTTGAGATGCAATAGGAAAAACACATAAGGATCAGAGAGATTAAGTAAGTTGTCTAAATCACACAGCAGGTAGAGAGAGGAGAGGCCCGCAGGATTCTGACAACCACGGGTCTGCACCTTGGGGCAGAGATGGCAGGAGGGGAGGAGCTCTATGAGGGAGTAGGCAGTGGATTTTCCTGTGCTCCAGGTTAGCCTGAGTCTAGCAGCTCTCCTCCCCTTTCCCAAATGCACACTGAGCACCACGGAGTGTGGACCACAGTTCTTACCTTCCAGGAAATGATGACAAATAAAACAAGATTGTGCCTGGAACGGAGACGGGAAGTCCGAGGGGGCTTCCGGGAGGCAGGGGTGAATCAGCATTGCCTGGAGTTTAGGGGTAACCATAACACAGCCTACCCGACAGCAGGCATGCTCTAAACTCGCTCAGTCCTCACTGAGCTTTCAAGGAAATTCCATCATCATCCCCACTTTGCAGATTAGGAATTGAGGCACAGAGAGGTTAAGTAACTTGTTCAAGTCACCCAGCTGAGAAGAGCTGGATTTGAACCCAGGTGGAGTGGGTCCAGGGGTCATGATCTTTTTTTTTTTTTTTTTTTTTCTCAGTGCTGGGGATACAACCCAGGGCCTCACACATGCTAAGCAAGTGCTCTACCACTTAGTTACACTCCCAGGCCCAGAGGTCATAATCTTAACCATCACACAATTTACAAATGACACTTCATTCTTAGCCAAAAAGCTAAAAAACAATGTAATTTATAAATGAAGTAAGACAGACACAGCTTGTCTGGCCCGGCCTTCCTGAAGATTTCCCCAGTCAATGCCCCCTCTTAAGGTTTCTCCAGTGAGGCTAGAATGGCCTGGGTTGGGGACACTGCTGGCAAGTTCCTGTTCTATGGTCAGACACCGAGGTCCCTGCCTGAGGGTTTCAGGATGTGATTCAATTCACCCACCATCACTGTCCAAAGTGAAGGGACCCAACACCTTCATGGTACACAAAAGGAAAGTAGAGCCCAGAGAAGGGAAAGGTCTTGTCTCAGGTCACACAGCTCTCCTGGCTTTCAGTCCAATATCTCAGCCACTATTGCTGAGACTAAGCATGTGTTGAATTGGGACTCTTATTCCCCACAGACTTGCCAGCCTCCTGGGCCCCCTCCCAAAACTCGTTCAGGCCCAGGGCTGGGAGCCCGGCCACTTCCTCCCAGAGCCAGTGGGTTTGGCCACTCTGCCCTGAAGGCCATGTTCCCTCTCTCCCTCCCTCCCATGCAGGAGGACCTCATGGCTCCTGACACTAGGAGATCCAGGGGATGTCCAGGGACTGTTCCCTGTCCCTGCCCAGCCTCCCAGCCTTCTCAGAAATTAAGGGTCATTACCATCAGGGTGTGAGAGCAAGGCACAGCCCACACGTCAGCAACACCCCAACTTCCAACCTGCCCGTGGGCCCCAAAATCCATCCGTCACCAACAGTCAGGGCTTATGTGGTGCCAGGAAGGAAAAAAATAAGGCCAGGCCCGGACTGAGCCAGTGTGGTAGAGGCAGGATGGCACCAACTCTGTCTCTCTCCTCTTGGTCCTCCTCCACCACCACAGCTGACTCCAAGTAGAAGACCCCAGAACTCCTGCTGCAGGATTTCTGACATACTCCTGGGAGATGCAGGCCAAGTATGGTGGTGGGGAGAAGGACCCTCAGGAGGTAGCAAGGGCCTGGAGTCTGAAGTGCAGGACAAGGAAGTGCAGATAGCCACCCACATACCAATCCAATTACCCACCCACACGTAATAAGGGCTAATATTTATGGAGTGCAAACTGTCAAAAGCTGCCTAAGTGCCTTGCCCAACCATGTTAGGTGGACTTCAGTCCACCCATTCTACAGATGAGGAAACAAAGCAGAGAGAGGTTCGTAGTTTGTCCAAAGTTACACACTAGTAAAATGTTGGAGTAAGGATTCCAAGTTCCAACCCTCGAACTCCTGGGCCTGCGATCTGTCCCCTCCCCTCCGTCACAACCACTCCCAATGCCTGCATTTACTAACCAGGCAGTCAGTAGTCTGTCTACATGTCTGTCCTCCCAGCCTTTCACCTCCCATGTTTAAAGCAGTCCAGGAGACGCAGTAGCATATGCAATGACTTAGAGGATGGAGAGCAGGGCGTGTGTAAGAAATTAGCTACTACACAGAGCGAGGAAAAGACAGCAAACCATGGTGCTACAGAGGTGAGGAAGGCGCAGATCAGGAAGCCCAGCCCGTCCACCACCATCCACCAACTAGGACCCATCCACCTCCTCAGCTACCCTGCCACTCTTTTATCCATCCATCCATCCACCCACCCACCCATCCACCCATCCACTCATCCATCCATTCACCTACCCACCCACCCACCCATCCATCCATCCATCCA
>PVKS010040771.1:0-16419 GCA_004027875.1 Aplodontia rufa
CATCTCTGCAAAGTAGATTTTCATTTGGATTATGTTATCTGGGGTCCCATGCCTGTGGATAAGGCATGATGTAAGTCCCAGTTGGAGTGCTAGCTGAGGCTTTGCAGGCAGGAAAGCAAGCCCACACTGGGATATCTGTCTTTTCTTGTGGGGATAAACCAGTGAGATTTCCAGGATGTAAGGGTTTCTGTTTAGTTGACACTTAATGACCAACTGATATCCACAAGAAATATTCCCATATCCAGGGATCAGCACTGGTATCTGTTCTGGAAGACTTGATTTTCAGACCTGCCCGTCTTTGCTACCAGGACTGCTCTATTCATACAACGACTGTGCCAAGCCTGGCAAAGGTGCTGGAGAGGGGCAGGTGTTGTTTTACCTCTCAAGAATGCACTTTCTATTATTTCTATTTCTATGTGGTTATGTTAACATAACCACAACAACAAAATGCCACAAAGTCCGAGCCTCATACAAAATACATTTATTGTTTCCAATTCTGGAGGCTAGGCTTTCAAAATCAGGGAGTCAGCAGTGTTGGTTTCCTCTCTGCGCTGTGAAGGAGAATCTGTTCCAATGCCTGTCTCACCCTCAGGTAGCACCAGGTATTGCTTCACATACAGATAGCATTCTCCTATATCTTCTTATTGTCATTCTTTTTGTTTGTTTTGTTGGTTCTGGGTCCAAACCTGCAATTTTCATTATAGACACAGCCATATTGGATTGGGTTCTTCCCTGAAGTTTAACTTAATTAAACATATCATCGAAGACACTATAAAGTAACATTATGAGGTACTAGTGGTTAGAAACACAGCATACGAATTTTGGGGAAAATATAATTCAATCTATAACACATAGAAAATCTGAAAAAACTGTCTTCAGTTTACATTTCCCCTCTGGTCCTCCTTGAAATAAGTCTTACTTTTTATCCCTACTATTTCACTGTGGACAATTGCTGGACCTATCTAGATTTTATATTTTTGTGGGCCCAACATAATCTAACTTATTGGAAGGGAAGTTCCTGACATATGATCGTATGGTACCCCATCAAGGACTCTGTCTTGACCCACTCGTACTAGAAGCTATTAATGCAAGAATTGCTTCTGTAGGTGTATACTCAGACATTGCTGCTGCATTTGACACAGAAGCTGCAATCAGGGCTTATATTTAATTAAGCCTAGAGCCTTAATTAAAGGCTAGAGATGTCTATCATCTGTAGACATTTTCCCAGATCCTTCTGGATTCTATAGGAGCAGGCTGGAAAGAAGATAAGATAGGACCTATTACTCCTGTATACTTTGAGTCTTTAATAGTTACAGTAATATCTACTATTCTCCTGTGAGATTATATATATATATATATATACATATATATATATATATACATATATATATATATAAATATATATGATGTAAATTGAAATTATATATATATATAATTTCAGTTTACATCATAGCTACAGGGCAATTTCAGAGGCTTTCTCCTTCTGAATATGACAGCTTTTCCCTTACAGGCCACAGGCCTACTGTGGAGGTCACTTTAACTGCCAAACATGTTAATTCCAGTTATGCACTTGAGCATTGGGAATATGAATGCTGGGTGTGCCTGCAGAACTAGCAGGCCATTTGGGAGTCCAGCTTTAGCCAGAACTTCATTTATCACTTGGCTCCCAAAGGCCCCTGTGGTAATAGTGTGGCCATTGCATCTGATTTGGTTCTACAGATATCAGTGTCAATTCAGGCACAGAGAAGCCCCCACCCCCGAGTAGATACACCCAAGTAAACAGCCATAAATTTCTTTGGAAAAGGACTGAAGGAATTATCACAGTAAGTGCTTGGCCTGGTGCCTTATTATGCTTCCTAAAGAACCAAAAATCTCTTCTATCAGAGGGTCCTGGATTTGAAATGGGCTTAATCCTGGGATCTAGTCAAGGGATTGTAGCTTTTTATTCAGGCTAATCCTCTCAACCTCCTCTTTGCATATTCCTGAATCTTTTTGATAGTCATTGTTGAATTTCTTCTTTAAAAAATCCTAGCTTATTTATTTTTCTACAGGGATACAACATTTTGTTATCCATGTGCTTAGCACCATGTCTGTCAAGAAAAGTCCATGACATGGTCTTCAACCTTCTTGACCATTAAAGAAACTGTTGAAGAATAAACACTTTTTTTTCTTGGCTTCTGTTACTTGAGAGCTTAATCATTTCTGCAGATACTAAGAGCTCCGGTCTGCAACCACTTCCCTGACCATCAGTCCTGACTGTAGATCAGAGCTATTCCAGAAGTTTGTAATGTGAGTGCTACCTTTAATAAATCATTGTTGATAAATTTGATGAATAGTGTCTCCTGTGAGCCCTTCCATAGGACGCAGTTCTTTGGAGAATTTTTGACCTACAGAAATTAGCTTCAGCCACTTCCCTCAGTCTCTATTCCTTCCTGTCATCTTCCAGAGCAACTCAGACGCTTTGTTTCTCAACATTGGCCCTCACTTTCTCCAGAGTAATTCAGTCTTTGCCTGAATTATAAATATTAGATCTGGGGAAGGCACCTTCAAGACAGGGAATTCTTGACTAACCAGTCGTGTTTCACAGCTATGGTCAAGCGTCTTTCAAATGTGTCTCCAGTGTTATTATCCTGGTTTCTGCCCACAACAGGACATTGCATTAACTCTATTTCTAGGAAATACACTGCATTAATTCTATTGCTGGGTTCTCAATCTTACTTTCATTTGTTTCCATTTACTATTTGTGTGACCTTGAGTTAATTACATAATTTTTCTACGTCTCAGTTTCCCCATAAGCAAAGTAGAGATGGTAATATTAGCACCTAAGAGTGTAGTTAGGAGTATTAGGTATAATAATATTTTAAAAAGTCCCTCCCACTTGGCCTGAAAGCAGCAAGCAGTCAAGAAGCGCTGGATTTTAGCAATGTCACTGGCTTCATGCAAAGAACCGCTCAGCTACCTGTTCCTTTTTGTTCACCCTAAACATGTTACTATGGTCTGAGGTGGCCCTGCACCATGTAGCCACTTTTCTAAAATCCTAGAATGCAAAATAAGCTCCTAACAGCTCACTTACAAAGATAAAAACTGGTATTTGTAATTCATAGCAACTTTCCAAAACATTATAGGTGGCACCGTTCCAGTGGTGCCCTTTAGCTCTAGCCTTTGTCGCTAACTCTTGTTATGGTGGTGATGCCGGTAATGTGGTGTCGGGTTCATGTCCTCTCAGAGTCGAAAAATGAAACGGAGGGACACCAAGGCAAGCGTAGTGGACGGATTTTATTATAGAAAGTAAAGCACAGGGAAAAGAGCAGACTTCCCCCAGAGTCAGGAAGGAGACAGAGCCAACGAGGCAGTGAGCTTTGCCCTTTTTATGTGAGGTCCTATCCTCCACTGGTCACTGCTTCCCTGCTCCTGTACCTAGAACACAGGCATGGGGAATTCTGGTCCAGTCTTTGGTTCATGGCTCAGGCCTCAATAGAAAGAATGTGGTTCTTTCCTTAGCAGCAGGGAGTGTCTGCATCTGGGCCTATCTTGTCAGACCCTCATTAGCATTGGGGGATGTCTTTGCCCTCTCAGGAAAAATGACCATCAGTTAATTTTCTCCTTTTTGACCCACACTGTTCTGCCTATGCTGCCTAACTTTTTCTGCCTCCGTGGGACAGGCAGTGTTTCAGAGGTTTCTGTCAATTCTCCTCCGTAGTGATGTATTTTCATTTGACTATAAGGTTGCAAACCACAAACTGAATGTCTTTTTCAGTTAGTGAGAAGCTAACCTTTCCCACATAACAGGTGCTTCTAATTGAATGTCTTTGAGGTTTAGGGTGAGAACTTGAGCAAGACAGCTCTGCAAGGAAAAGAAGCACAAGTTGCATGAAAAATCACTTAGTTCAAGCAGCGAGAAAGTCAAGGGGAAACGGCATGTGCCCTTCAGAGCACAAGAACACAACATGGATATAAATAGTTTTAAAATTAGGATTTTTATTAAGAGAGAAGGACAGTGAGAGAGAGAGAGAGAGAGAGAGAGAGAAACAATTTTTATTGAGTTTTTCACATGGCTTTCGTTGCACTGACATTTACTTGTGTATGTGAATGCTGGGGTTTGAACCCGTGTACTTGCACGTTAACCACCGAGCCACTGCTCCTGCCCCAAATATCAAATTCTTAGTTGCAAGGGAGATACATGTTCCAAAGTGTACCTCAAAACCCCATATAGGACCTTACCTTATGAGATGCAATAGCATGAGTCAAGCTGAACTAACAGGTAGTCAGAAGACCCAAGGGTGGAAAAGACTATGAAGTTTCTCCAAGGCTCATGGGACAGGATTACAATAGAATGTTTAAGGAATAAACTGTGGATGCTTTCAGAATTATTTTGAGGACATATGATCATGCTGGCACCACTAGCACTCCGAATATCTCTGCACTCAAAAGAAATAGCTTCATTCCTCAAATCTTTGAGGACCTACTACACACAACCAATTAAAAGTGTCTGGTGATATGTGTATGGTTTTTATTCTTGGCTTCACTATTTATTGGGTTTGTGTCTAATGGTCCCTGTAACTCTGTTCCTTCACCAATAAAAAAATATTCCTCCCAGGACTGGAGTGGTAGCTAAGCGGTTATAGCACCTGCCTGGCATGCACAGGGATGTGAGTTCAAACCCCAGCATCACGTACACAGCCAAGTGTTGGAGCAACAAAAGCCACATGAAAAACTAAATAAAATCGATTCTCTCTTTCTCTCTCACTCACTGTCCCTCTCTGTTTAAAAAACAAAAACAAAAACATAAAAACCCCACAAATATTCCTCCTGGAATTATTATGAAAACTAAATGGCCTAATGTATGTAAAGTGTCTAAAATTCTTCCCCGCACATGACAAACTTTCAATAAACACAGTGATTAATGTCATTATGCTTGGTACTAAGTCCCTTGGTACTAAGCCCTGAGAATAATAGGGTTCACTTCCATTGGGAGTTTTCAATCCATCAAAACTAATGACAAACCAATAGTGCAACAAGCTCCGTGGCTCAGCATTGCTTCTTTTATAGCTGGGGATAAAAGACTTTTTTATGGATTTACTTCATAAGCAAAAAGGACTATTAAGAAGGAAAAGAATCAAAGGTAAAATTTTTGGGAAATAAAGAGTTGAAATTTTATTTTTGTTTATTTTTTTCTCAAAAAGGAAGAGAATTATTGCTAGGGACTGTCCAGAGAAGGCTGTCAGATATTGGAATATATTTTCTTTAAAACAAAGTCCAGAGAGAGGCTGCACTATATGTATGTGTATATACACACATATATATATATAATATATATATATATATTAAAAAACAGGCTTTTAAAAATAATACTTTGCAATGTAGTTTTTCTTATATTTTATTAATTATCAAGTGTGGAGGGAAATCCTCTTTCCAGTCCATACTGGCTGGAGTTTCAGAACCCATAAATAAACTGTAGAAAAACTTTGTACTGATACTAGTGATACTCTAACTGAGCCAAAGATTAAGGAGCATCTTACAACCCAGTCTGGACATAGTCTGTGGCTCCTATGGCATTTTGAAAAAACAAAAACACATAACACTTTTTCCTCCACTGGGATCCCTGCCAGACTCTAGAAAAGCATTTGTACATTACTGTGTGGGCATAAACCAAGAAGATGCTCCCTGGAGCTGGGAGTGGTGGGATTCCACCAGATCCCTGGTACCCTGAAAGTTGACCCTTTGTCCCCGGTGCTCCTTGGGGTCTGGATTTTTCCCAGCAAGCTGAGAGTGTGCCAGGGTCTAGCCCTGTCAGGCTTTTAAGGGCAGGAAAGTCAGTGTTTATTAATGGACTCAAAAGCTTTGTATCTGCTGGAGTCCACCCAGAGCTCTCCTCACGCTGTTTCATATCATCAGAGAAGACAGAAAGTTCATTTTAAATTGGACCTTGAGCTGGAAGACACTCTGGCAGGCCTTACTGTTCCCTTTAGATCTGCTTTCTTGATGAGAAAATTTTCATCTGACCGTAAAGTAAATATGTGCCTTTATTAAAACAGAGACTAAGTTGATACCTTTGCTTTTGAACACTTTGATTAAACTTACCCTTATTTATTAACTGATGGAAAATATTGGACTTATATTTTATTTTGGCCATCTAAGTTTTTCTCATAATCTCATTAAAAATGTGAAGGGAAAGGCATCGTCATCCTCCTAAACCCTTCACAATTTTGCAAACAATTTAACAGGATTATCCCATTTGCTTATTTGTTCTTTCTTCCCAGTTATTTTTTTGGAGTTTTAACTATAAAAGAGTTGATTGTCAAACTATGCGTTCATTAATGAATTTATTTAGCTCACAAATATTTATTGACTATATGTCCTTCATCATAGGAGGCAATGATCACACAAACGACTCTGGATTTCTCTGTGTCCGTGTGTGTGAGGGCTTCTGCTGGGGGCTAGAAAGAAACAAAGCAGCATATTCTTCAGCTATTTCTGTAGCACTACTCTCCATCAAGTTCATCTATTCAAATATTATTGAATATCTGTGATTGCCAGGCACTGTTTTAGGTTCTAAGGTTGCAGTAGTAGACAAAGAGCAGTCTCTGAGTTCATGGTGCTTACATGAGAAGTGGGGAGGAGAAAAAGACCAACTAATAACATGCTCTATGATGATTGGACGCTGAAAGTGCTAAGAAGAAAAGTGAAACAGCATAGAGAAGATGATTGAAAAGATCCTACTTTAGAAAAGCCATAGGAAGTGACCTAGCTAAGGTGACACAGAATAAAATAATGATTAGAGGTGCCTGTCCACCTCCAGGCATGTGGTGTTTTGAATGGCCTCTCCAAAATGCGTATTGAAATGTAATTTCCACTGTGATGATGTTGAAATGTGGAACTTTTAAGAGGTGATCAGAAGGGGGGAGTTTCATCCTCAAGAATAAATTTGGGTCTGTGTCATAGGAGTAGGTAAGTTACCATGGGAGAAGCATTGTTATAAACGTGAGCTCTGCCACATGTTGTCTTAATTCCACCCATTCTCTCTCATCTGTGTTCTCTTCTGCCATGTTTTGATGTATCAAGAAAGCCCTCACCAAAAGCTAGCACCTTGACATTGGACTACCCAGCCTCCTGATCTGTGAGACAGAAATTTCTCTCTCTCTTTAATAAATTTGCAATCTATGGTATTCTTTTTTTTATTCAGAAATTTATTTGTTGAACAATCACACAAGTTTCTAACGAGATAATATAATATATATAGATAGATTTTGAAAATTAGATTTACCCCAAGAGCACCACCCCCAATTACCCACCCTTATCCCTCCCCTCCCCTTCCCAAAACATCTCTAAAAGTGTATTAGGTTGTATAACATTACACCTTATCCAGATTTAAAACAAGATACTAGACCTCCTTTCTCAATGGCCAGGGTCTAGCTCCAGTCTCCACAGATGAGTGAAGACATTTGACTCTTGGTTCTCGGGGTTATGCTGATTTCACTAAGCATAATTTCTTCCATAGCCATCCATTTACCTTCAAAGGCTACAATATCATTGTTTCTAATTGCTGTGTAAAATTCCATGGTATACATGTACCACAATTTTTGGATCCATGTTCAGTGAGGGACATCTGGGTTGTTTCCATAATTTAGTTATTGTAAACTGAGCTGCTATGAACATAGATATTGCTATTGTTGCTGTAATGTAATGTGGTATTCTTTTATAGCAGAAGAAAAGAAATAGTAAGAAAAGGTGATTAGCTAGGTTATGCATAGTGCATAGAGTAGTTATGGTCCTGAGTTTTTAAGGGATTCGTTTAAGCAATGTATACAATTGAAAGTAACAATTTATTTTATTTGACTTTCCATTGCAGTGACAAAAACCTGAGATAATCAGCTTATACGGAGGGAAAGTTTATTTGGTGCATGGTTTCAGAGGTTTCAGCCCATGCTCTGCTTTTAGGTTTGTGGCAAGGCATAGCATCACGGCAGGGAGCTCATGTTGGTACAAAACTGCCCACCTCATGGCATTAGGAAAGCAAAGAGAGTCCTCACTTCTATAGCAAGATCCCTTCCCCCAAATCCATTCAGCTCTGAATCCATAAGAAGATTAATCCATTGATGAGGTCAAGCTATCATGGTTCAATCACCAAGGTCTCCATCTCTAAACAGTGCTTCATTGGGTACAAAGCCTCCAAAACATGAGTATTTGGGGGAAAGTAAAGATCCAAACCATGACACTTACGTTTGGCATTGGCATCAGACCTGTCACTCAACAGATGGATGTATACTCATCTTGGGGAAGAGATAATAATGCTGAAAAAAACTGGACTTGACCAGCTTGCAGAGCCAAATGGGGGCAGAGCAAGGCTGTGAACTCTTTACAGAGGACATTAATTCTTGAGAGTTTCTTGTCTTTTCTAAACACAGCCTAAGCTCTATTATCTCAGTCTCCTGAATCAAAGCTGTGAGAAAGGAACATGTCAAGATAATAATGGAACAAGATAATGGGTGTAAAATGACAGAAAACAAGGAATGTCTTCCTGAAGGATTCCAATGTAGGAAGAACCTGTTTAGCAGGGAAGAGGCCATTAAAGTTGCAGTTCAGCTTCTATGAAATGATAGAAGATTGACTGGGTAAGGTTTCTGGAGACTTCCTGACAGAAATCTCACCCAGTTAACATGGTAGGGCTGAGGGGTGCATATAGTGACCTATGCAATGAGAGTTTTAAGTGGCAGACATTGGTCAATAATTATTTGGGAGATGCCTTTATTTACATAATCATAATCTTTATTTTAAATGAAGGAAAAAAGCTCTTAGGAGACTAACAGCTTCCTATTCTAAATAAGTATTTTACACAGAATTACTGAATGTTCTTCAGAGTGTAAAAAAATTATGGTTTTTTTGGAGAGATTGAGATTGTGTAGTTCATCCTATGCAAGAATAAAATAATTCTCAACCCAGCAAAGGAGATTCTATTACAGAAGATGGGCTGAGAAGGGTAGCTACAATCATTGTGGGCATTCACAAATTCCTCTGTCATTTTTGCTTCATTTCCTGATTGCTTGAAAATGCATTTCTTTTGTTATAAAATGCAAGGAAACAATTGAGCATCACAAAAACTTGTTTTGAAGAGTCTCTAATGGTAAGATAAGCGATAAATAATATAATGCTTTTAGCTTAGCTATTTCCCTCTATGTGCAATTATTTTTCATTTCAAATTCTCTGATTTTTCAGAGTTTTGTTAAATACTGTTTTAACTATTTTAAAACTTTATATTAAAAACAATACAGTTATTCCATATAGTGATTTAAGTCTTGTTTCAATTGACTTTCATCTGTTGGTGCAAAATACAATCTCCAAGATCCACAACAAATTTATCTCTCAAAAATAAGCCATTTAAATCTTTAAAGAACATTATTTTTTCAAGTTTTTTTCTCTCTTCTTTTCTTAAGGCTTAGAATTTCCATTTCTTTTCTACCCTGCCACTTGTCATATTACTCATTTCCTTCCTCATCCTCATTCATTCTGGGTGAAAAATGATTCTTCTGTGATACCTAATCTTGAATGAAGGACTATGATGTTATTTACTTAGAAAAAGTAAATTTGTTAACGTAGAAAAGATATTAGTGATTTTCTTAGCACTCATTTTATCAAGTCATTTATGTTAAGGCTCCAGTTGACTTAGACCCGTAGGTTCGATTTATACCTGCCAAGCTAATCTATTTCCCTTTCTCTCCTACGTAAGACTGTGCTTAAGCAACTGATTTTCCAATCATAGCTAATGCCTTATCGCTTTTGTGAATAGCTAATTTCAGTGTTGTTAGACCACTCACATCACTAGGTACAAAAATTATTGTGATGTATTATTGCTAATTCTTTCATCTACCATCGTTGCTACCTGACCTAGGTCCAAAGTACGACAAGATGTAGTGAACAAACTAAAACACTCTCTCACAAGTTGGATTCCCATTGAGATTCTCAGGGCACGTTATCAGAGGCTTCTCACAGACTAACATTCATTTATTTAACAAAATCTTTTCTGTAACTTCTCAAGCAATTGCTAATGATTGTGCTTGCGATTGTTATGCCAATCCTAAAAATCAGGAGTGAAGAACACTGGCCTCTTGGACAACTATGTATATATACATTTGTTCTTGATTGTTTGACAATGTTTCCCCCTCAATTGTAACTCCATATTCATCTAAAAAGAAAAAAAAAAAAAGAACTCTGGCCTCCTTTCTAAAGAGAAAATCGAAGCACAAAGAGGGCATGTTTCTTTTCAAATCCACATGACAAAAGAGGGTTTTAACCTCTGCCATCACTATCTGTCCACGGTTCTTTGAATTTCTTGGTTTCCTTCTCTGTGAGATGAGCCTCATTACTGACAGACAAATACCTCTCTGGATGTGTTCATTCTCAGGCTGCTTCCACAAGTTACCTTTCTCTGTGTACTCTCATAACTGGTTTGGGTTCCATTCACTGCTCCCAACTATTCTACAAAAACACAAGGATGTCAAGTTATTCTGAAAACAAGGTCTTGTTTGAATAGTCTTAAAAACTAAACACATTTGCATAAGACAAAGAATCCATTTTGCTTTACTAGGATTTGGTCAGAGTTTTTGTTAGAGCTTTATAGCAGATAAATTAGTCCCAAATAATCTGATAACAAGGTTAGGGGGAGGTAGTTAAATATCTACATATATGTTTATGTATATACATATATTTTTAATTTTTACATATTTTCATATATATACACATATGGATGTGTGTGTGTATATATATATATATATAAATATTTATATATAGATATATATGAAAGAGTTTATACAGATCAGAAAGATAACCAAATTGGCTGGAAACCCAGAGAATGAAGGAAAAAGGGGTCTTCTGACATCTGACTAGAGCAACATCCCAAAAGAATTCAGTTTCACATACCTGAGAGTCTGAGTGGAACAATTAGCTTTATTGATTGATGCCAGCAATAAAAGATGCTTCCAGCTGATGCTAGGAAGGAATGTTTGCCCAATGCCTTCCTCCTTCCCTTCACCTACTTCTAGTTCTTTTAAAATTTTCACCTCAAAATCTTTATCCATAATTTATTTACATTGCTTCTCCTCTAATGCAATTCCTTATTTCTTCACAGAAGTCATGTTAGGGAAAATTAAACTGCAAGGTGAGTGAAGCCAGGGAATCCCAGGCAGAGGCCACAATAGTGCATCACAGCAAGCCCACTGGTGCATGACAGCAAACCCTCTCATTTATGCCTGCCTAGTGAGGGTTCTGGGGGAGGGGTCGTTTTTGTATGTAGAGACACAACAACATATTAGAAACATTCATGAACTAAATCAGCGTATGGTTCAGATCCTGGGCCTGTTAGTTACATTTTTGTCACTGCAACCAAAATACTCAATAATAACAACTTAGAGGAGGAAATATTTATTTTGGCTCTTGATTCAGAGTTCAGTCCACAGTTGGTCAGCTCCATCCTTCTGTTCCAGAGAAGAAGCAGAATATCCTGGTGGAAGGGTGTGGTGGAGGAAATCTGTTCAGTTCATTGTGCCCAGCAAGGGGAAACGAGAGAGAGAGAGAGAGAGAGAGAGAGAGGTGGAAGGGAGGGAGAGATAGAGAGAGGTGGAGAGAGAGAGAGAGAGAGAGAGAGAGGAAAGAAGAAGGAGGAGGAGGAGAAAGCAGGAGGAGGAAACCATATGATCCCTAAGGGCATGGCCCCCATTGACTCACCTCCTCCATTCACACCCCACTTAACTACAATTACCACCCAGAACATTATTCAAATTATTAATCCATCCACTGGATTCTTACACTGATTAGGTTATTTCACCTTCGGACATTCCTACATTTAAAATGTTAGCTTTTGGGAAAGACCTCCTATCCAAAACATAACACTAGGAATTTTGACTCATTTCACAATGCAAAACAACAATGTGCAATTCTCAGTATTGGACAAAAGAAGAAAACTCTCCTTTTAGGAGAGTTTCCTAAAAATGGACAAACAACTACAAATTTACAAACAGGAGGAGAAGAAAACTGTAGGAAAATTTCAGATTTAGTATAGAAATACTTGCTACTTTCATTTTTCTTCCCCCAGGGCTGAGGACCGAACTCAGGGCCTTGTGCATGCTAGGAAAGTGCTCTGTCACTGAGCTAAATCCCCAACCCCTACTTGCTACTTTCAAGAATTTTAATTCTTCATGTTGTTAGCATTTCATATATAATAGGGCTTTAAATTTTTCTCATTAGTTTTATATTTTACTTTTAAATACCTTTATTGAGGTATAATTGAGAT
This sequence comes from Aplodontia rufa, assembly GCA_004027875.1. NCBI lineage: Eukaryota > Metazoa > Chordata > Mammalia > Rodentia > Aplodontiidae > Aplodontia > Aplodontia rufa. The sequence continues at coordinate 12,284 of PVKS010040771.1, forward strand.
GCAAAATCACTTCACACATTTCATGTTTATGATTTGATCAATTTAGGTGTAGGTATACACCTGTGAAACTATCACCACAACAAAATAATAGATATATTCATCTTATCTAAATTTGTCTTAAGTCCTTTGTATGTGTAATTAAAACATTAAATATGAGATCTACTCACAGAGTCATGTTAGTGAACAATGCAGTACTATTAACTATTGAAATCTGTACTATAGCATAGTGCTATAGAATTAGAAAACTAATTTATCTTGCATAAGTGCAACTTTATACCAATTGTAGACCAATAGAACAGAATATAGAAATAAATATGCATGTTTACAGTCAACTGATATTCAACTAGAATGCCAAGAATAGACAATGGGGAAAAGATATCTCTTCAACAAATAATGCTAGGAAAATTGGCTAGCCACCTACAAAGGAATCAAATTGATTGCTTATTTTATACCATACACACACACACACACACACACACACACACGCATACACACACGAAAAAAAAACACCCCAAATAGATTGAAAATTTAAACATGAGAACTGAAACCATAAAATGTCTTAGAAGAAAATACAAGAAAAAAACATTTTTACATTAGTTTTAGCAATAATTTCTTAAATTTTTATTGCTTGACCATCAAAGAACAAGCAACTGAAACAGAAGTAGAGTAACAGAACTATATTAAAGTTAGCACACTTCTACACAGTAAGAAAAACAGACAACAGAATGTAAAGGAGACCTACAGAATGGAAGAAAAGATTTGAAAGCCATACATTTGATAAGGAGTAATATCCAAAATATATAAGGAACTCATCCAGCAATAACAAGAAACAAATAATGCAATTAAAAAATGAGCAAGGACCTCAATAGACATCTCTCACAAGAGGATATAAATCAGTCAACAAGAGGATATAAATCAGTCAAGTGGGGTGTGACTAGAGGAGGTGAGTCAATGGGGGCCATGCCCTTAAGGATCATACCTTTTCTTCCTCCTCCTCTTCCTCTCCTCCTCCTTATTCTCTCTTCTCTCTCCCTCTCTGTCTATCTCTCCCTTCCGTCTGCCTCTCTTCTTTCTCTCTCTATCTCTGTTTCTCCTTACTGGGCACATTGAACTAAATAGATTTTCCCCACCACCCCCTTCCACCATGAAAATTGCTAAACATCACTAATCATCCACCAAAATGCAAGTCAAAACCACAATGAGTTATTGCCTCACACTTGTTGGAAATGACAGGTAACAACAACAAATGTTGGCTATGGGAGGCAGGGAAGGAGGGCAGAAATGATGGGGCGCCATACTGGCCAAATTACATTGTTAAATCGTGTGCATGTACAACTATGTAACAACAAATCCCATCAATATGTGCAACTATAACACACCAATAAAATGTGGAAAAACAATAAAAAATAAATAAACAAGAAGAAAAGAAAAACTGCATGTGGTTCAAGGATGTACAGAAATAAAATCCTGTATGGTATTGGTGAAAATATAAATCACTATATCATAGGGAAAAGAGTATGTAGGTTCCTCAAAAGTTTAAAAACAGAACTACTATACGATCCAGAAATCCTACTTCTGTGTATATACACCAGAGGATTGAAGTTAGAATCTCAAAGGGATATCTGTACTTCTACGTTCAATCCAATATTATTCACAAAAGTTATGTTACAGAAACAACACAAATATCCATCAAAAGACGAATGGATACAGAAAATATGGTATATACTCACAATAGAATAGTCTTTAATCCTTCAAAGAGAAGAAAATGTTATGTATGACGTTCAAGAAAACACAGATGAACCTGGAGGTCATATGCTAAATGGATTAAGAAGACCCCGAAGGACAAACACTGCATGAGTCCACTACATGAGGTCCTAAAATAGATTCATAGAAGCAGAAAACAAGGATGGTAACCAGGGCCCAGCGGAGGGGAAATGGGTAATTGCTGTCCTCATTTCACTTTAAAACAAGTGTTTTCCCTTTTCCTTAATTCAGACCTACTTAGCACTATTTTTAGGTATAACTGCCAAAATCAGTACCCACATCATATTCACAAAGAAATGAAGAGAGAAGGAAGAAGAAATAAGCGACTCTTGAGAAATACTAAAGTGAATTTCAGACTAAATTCTGAATGATAAAATAGGAAACGGTAGAACCAGAATATTAGATCACTCTGGAAGAGACACAAGGATGTTGATTCTCTGCCCTGACCCTCAAATCAAGGAGTCTGGGTAAGTTGACAAGTTATGGAGAGAGCTTATTGTTACAATTAAGAATATTATAGGATGATAAATATCCACACTTAAAATGTATTTAATCTGAGATCAATTTTCTTTTGTGTTGTTTTTGCTCTTGGATAAAAAAATGAATTGTAATATCTTTATCATTCTTTTAAAAATTTAAAAATTGTTTCAAGTTATTAAAAATTCAGGTAGTAAACATTTCTGTTTATTTAGGAGGAAAATTTTAATTTTTACAATTTAAGATTTTATATTAATAACTGAATATTTAACAATATATAAGTGATATAATAATGGTCACAGTTTCAGATTCTAGATACATTGATGTATTTCTCCCTTAATAAAAGGAAAAAAATGTAAAAGATATTTGTATTTAATACATAAGCTTTAGGCTATTGGTCATGACTACATTATAGTCACAGTCACGGAAAAATTTTCCCAGCATAAAATAATGCTTTTCTGGGGGAGGGGGTCATTCCTAACCTGTACAATTACAAGTAGTCCACCTCTATCCAAATCCTCACCTCTACTATGTAGCAGTTGGAGGGATGGGGGAGCCTACAGTGAGTTACCAAATACCTTATTTTAGATCTCCACAGGTGCTAGGTTTCCAGCATTTACAGGCAGGGTATAAACATTGCACACATCACCATCTAGCCAGAAGTTCATACTTTCCTGAGGGATGACCACTCTATCTCCGTAGGACACAATAATGGAGAGATGCCAGACAAGATCATGGCTTCCTGCCTCCTTCCGTAGGCTTCGGGCTATTTATCTTTACCCGACCTGATATCAAATGTGTCTTCCCTAGTATGGTGGTGGATTTCATACTGGTCTTTTTGTTCTTTGGAATTATTAATCTGGTTTATCATGTATTTACCTACTGTCTATCAGAAAGCAGGGTCTTCTGTCTCCTTCCCTGTCATTGTACAATGAGTTGAGCCCCATGAGGGCTATCCTCATTAATTCAGTGTGGAATTATAATCTCTGATCTTCACATGTTCTTTTGAGATGTTTGATTAGTGAATACATCTCCATAACTTTTTTTCTTTGGGAAACTTTTGCTAAATCCAGAACACTGAACAAATATTAAGTAGTATAATCTAATAACATAGATAATTTCATTAAGATAGATTTGAAGATTGTTATTCTGAATAACAAATAGTTAATGCTAATTTGGGGCTTTGAAATTCATGAAAGATGTTCTTAGTTCTGATTTCAGTTGATTGTATATTCTGTGGAGACATTAATTGAAACAAAGCTGTGTAAACAAATACATGATGATCATTATGTTTAGATTTTGCATACTTGAATACATATGATAAAAAAGCATCATTTTCCCTTACACAGTTTATTCTTTCATCATTCCTGTTTAATGATTCCTTTTAGAAATTAAAATATTGGTCTTATTTTATCAAAATATCCTGTGATTGTCTATTTTCTCAAGAACAAGACTTTTCTGTTCTTGGCATATATGCATCAATTGTGGTTGTTTTTGTTTTATTTTTAAAGCTACAAGAACATACATTTAATAAAAAGAAAATGAAAACAAAAAGCATAAAATTAAACACTTTCATTTCTGCAGTTTCCCACACCACAGAGTCAAATAGCATGTCTTAGAAAATAGAAAAGTTAAAACTACTGAGTCATATTACAGATAAACTTGGAACTGTTTTATTGTTAAAAACAAGTGATGTTACTTACACTTTGTTTTTTTTTTTTTTTTAAAGAAAGAGGGGACAGTGAGAGAGAAAAAGAGTGAAGCAATTTTTTATTGAGTTTTTCATGTGACTTTCATTCCTGGGACACTTAGTTGTGTACGTGGTGCTGGGGTTTGAACTCACGTACTTGCACTTGCCAGGCAAGCGCTGTAACTGCTGAGCCACTGCTCCAGCC
>PVKS010040772.1:0-16417 GCA_004027875.1 Aplodontia rufa
TATATATATATATATATATTTGTGAACCACTGAGTCACATCCTGAACCCTTTTTATTTTGAGCCAGGGTCTCACTAAGTTTCTCAGTGCCTTAGTAAATTGCTGGAGCTGGCTTTGAACTTGTGATCCTCTTATCTTAGCAATCACTTTTTTTGCTGTATTTTGTGTCTTCCTGGACTTCAGAGAGAGAGAAAAAAAACAGAATAGGTTGATGGCTTAGGCTGGATTCCCTGGTAAAGACTGTGAGACATGTTCTCAAGACTTGTGCCTGTAAAGACAGTAGAAAAGGTGGGACTGGGGAAAGGGATAAGCTGACCCTGACCCACAATATACTAGCAACTATGGTGTCAATTGATTATACAAGGGGTGTGGAGTTGAGATGATCCCTTGGAGTTGTTCCAATTCTGTGAGAAAGGATCAGGTCTTTGTATCTGTTCATCAACCCATCATTGGCTATGGGCTACAGCGGAGGGCAATTCCCAGTGACCAACACATCTGCTAGAGGACCTTCCATGTTGGCCCTGAAGTAGAGGTCTGGATGAGAAATGTTAGCTCGGCCTTTTATCCTTATGGACACTGAAAGGGCAAATGTTTAGGAAAAGTGTCATTTCTAAACACATGTTTTATTCCATAGGTGGTCACTCACCCTTTCAAAACTATTGAGCTACAGATGAAGAAGAAGGGATTCAAGATGGAGGTGGGTCAGTACATTTTTGTGAAGTGCCCCAAGGTGTCCAAGCTGGAGTGGCACCCTTTCACCCTGACCTCCGCCCCTGAGGAAGATTTCTTTAGCATCCATATCCGCATCGTTGGAGACTGGACAGAGGGATTATTCAATGCTTGTGGCTGTGATAAGCAGGAGTTTCAAGAGGCCTGGAAACTGCCCAAGTGAGTACAAGGCACATATTCCAAAGTATAGAAGTTCAGGAAAAATGGGACTAAATAGCTTCTCTTTCCTCATATCTCACTGTACTATGTTCTGAGTCTTTGACAAAACACATAGGTCCTAAGAATACAGGTAGGTAGCTCTTTCTGTGTTCCCCATTGCACGTGTGTGGTGTGTTTATGCATATTTTTAGGGTGCTGGGGATTGAACTTAGGGTATTTAACTACTGAGGTACATCCCCAACCCTTCTTATGATTTTATTTTGAGACAGGGCTTCCCTAAGTTGCTTATGGTCTTGCTAGGTTGCTGAGGATGACTTTGAACTTGTGATCCTCCTGCCTCAGCCTCCTAAGCTCCTGGGATGTTTATGCATATTTTAAATAAATCTTTACAAGAAATTTAAACGTTTGGATCAAATATTAGTAATAAATGCTTTCAAATCCCTTTAAATATGTAATGGTCAAGACCAAGTTACATTACCTTTTCTAAGAAAACTGTAGCATATAATATATATATATATATATATATATATATATATATGTATATACACATATACACATATATTTTGGCATTGGGTGTTTAATCCAGGAACACTTTGCCACTGAGCTATATACCCAGCCCTTGTTTTTCTTTTTTTTTAATTTTGAGGCAGGGTCTTGCTAAGTAGTCAAAGCTAGCCTTGAACTTGCAATTCTTCTGCCTTGGCCTCCCAAGTTGCTAGAATTATAGGCATGAGACACTGCGCCTGGCCAAAATTCTTCTTAAATTTTAATTGGCACTGTTTATTTGAGGGTAAATGCCATATGTTATATCCCCAGATGTCTAACACTGTATCAGGCATGCATAAGTAGGAATTTGAAGTGTAGGATGCTCTGGAAAAAGGCAGAGGTGTGTGTGTGTGTGTGTATGGTGTAAAGAAGGAAAAGGGGATAAGATGACATTATACCTGTGTTGAGTTACCAAATGTTTTCAGTTGGTTAAAATTCCTCCTCTTACTTTCAACTCCAATGTTGGCACTAATTTGTTCACTTGTAAGCAATTTCATGGAAGAAGGTGCATTGCCCTATAGATACATCACCCTAGTCTGAATTGCCATATTGCACACCTACAGTTGTAATGAGTGCTCTATCTTACTCTAAAATGCAAGATATCCCTGTAACTACTTCCTACTCACTTCCATTCAGGATAGCAGTTGATGGGCCCTTTGGCACAGCCAGTGAAGACGTGTTCAGCTATGAGGTGGTGATGTTAGTGGGAGCAGGGATTGGGGTCACACCCTTCGCATCCATTCTCAAGTCAGTCTGGTACAAATATTGCAATAATGCCACCAATCTGAGGCTTAAAAAGGTAAGTTCCTTCATTTTTTGGAGGGCCTGGGGTAGCCATCGGTCTGCCAAATGAAGTGTTAAAATCCCTTCGGGGCAAGGCTGGCATTGAACATGGAAAGTAAAGAGAAGCATTTGGTGGTTCCAGAGAGCTAGGCTTGTACCATTTGATAAATTAAATGTGCTTCTATGTATGTAGGTGTATTGGCAAAAGTAATTTGTATCTATTATTTATATAGCATTATAGAAATTCACAAGAAATAAACTTGGGAAAGAGAGAAATGTTCACAACTCCAATCTCCTCCTTCTGCCTTTTCTCTTACTCCTCATCTTCCTCTTTCTGCTGTTGCTTCTCTTCTTCCTTCTTCTCCTTCTTCTGTTGGAGATTGAACTTAGGGTCTTGTGCATGCTAGGCATGTGCTGCACTATTGATCTTCACCCCAGTCTCTTGTATATGTTGTTTTCTTTTTTTTATGTCTTAGGAGAGTTTATTAGAATAATTTTATTTATTCTGCATATTTGAGGATGAAAGTGGGATTAAGATTAATTGATTGATATTGAGGCAAACTTTTTTTTGATACCAGTGATTTTATGTAGGGACACTTTACTACTGAGCTACATCTTCAGGGTCTCTCTAAGTTGCTTAGACTGTCACTAAGTTGTTGAGGCTGGCCTTGAAGTTGTGATCCTCTAATGTCAGCATCTTGAGCTGCTGGAATTATAGTTGCGTGGCACTGTGTTCAGTAGGGCAAATGTTTTTTGCCCTACTGAGGGAAACATTTAAAATAATGTTTTAATAAAAATAAAAGTTAATATGAATGTATATTTTTTATATTGTGTGCATAGGTTTACATATTTTGGGGAATTTATAAATCTTAACTATGTACATTTTCATATGTTGATTTCTAAAATATAGAAAATTTTTTTCAAATATATCACGGTGTTCATAATGATGATTTTTTTTTTAAAAAGAAAGGGGCAGTGAGAGAGAGAGAGAGAGAATCAACTTTATTTAGTTTTTTAATGTGGCCTTTGTTGTTCTGACACTTTGTTGTGTATGTGGTGCTGGGTTTGAACCCGCATACTTGTGCATGTCAGGCAAGTGCCTAACCACCGAGCCACTGCTCCAGCTCCGTAATGATTTTTAATGATTCTTTCATATTCCATTTAGAAGGTACAGAGTAATTTTTGTACTCTCCTGGGTTATATATTGATATTTATTCAATTCTGAGATTTTTAATGTTTTTTTTATAGGTAGAGGGTAGGAGATATCAAATTTTTAGTTTTTATTTGTATCTACTCAGGACAAATTTCCAGGGAAGCGTTACATGGAAATCCCCTTATGCAGGACATTCTTAATAAATGCTAAGTCATTGTAGTAATTGTGAAGATAAATTCTAATGGGGACATTGAGCGTAACTTGACTTTTTAAAAAATCTGTTTTGTTTATTATTTCTTCATAGTTACATGTAATGTTAGGATTCGTTTTGTCATAATCATGAAAGTTTGGAATATAATTTGCTGCAATTCAGTTTCCAGTACTTCTCCTTTCCCTTATTTCCCCCTTATCCTTTTCCATTTCCTCCACTCTAGTAAAGTTTTTGCTATTTACTAATAGTTTGCTTTAAATTAGTCTTTTGCGGATATATTTGATGGCGAGACACCTTTTTTCCTTCTCTTTAACTCTTTTCTATGTGGAAGAGGTGTAGATAGAGCTATTTCTATTTTTCTAAATATTCATGAGTGTGTAGCAGTGTAGTTTTGTGCAGTGTCTCTGGGGGGGCTTCTGAGAGAAAAGGAGTGGCCAGCTGAAGATGGAGCTATGTATTTCTGAAGTCAAGTTGGTTATTTACCATCCTGCCAGTGTGAAGTCCAGAGTAGACTGATGTTCAGAACTTCCTGAAAACTTACGTTGCTAGACAATCTGAGCATCAGGGGAAAAAGTTAGGGGGACAGTACAAATGCGTATGTTAATGTCGCTAGAGCTCTGTGTTGTGATCCCTCTTTCAGATCTACTTCTATTGGTTGTGCCGGGACACACATGCTTTTGAGTGGTTTGCAGACCTGCTGCAGCTGCTGGAGACACAGATGCAGGAGAGGAACAATGCTGATTTCCTCACCTACAACATCCATCTCACTGGCTGGGATGAGTCTCAGGTGAGGATGACAGTCCAGATCTCAGGTCCTTTGTGTGGTATCCATTTTCTCTTGGTTATTGGTGTCTCTCTTGTACTGTTTCCAAGATGATCAATGAATTCAAGTGATCTAGCCTATTCACTATCACTCAGCATCACCATATGATAAACTGTGAGAAGTACATTCAAAGCTAAGAAATCAAAGAGGGAATAAAGGTCATGAATTTGACATTATTAAAGGAATGCTCCCTTTGATGGACCAGATTTTCCAGGGGATAATGGAAAAAATTTGGTTTGTGTGCATTCCTTTAAATTGTGTATTTATCCATGTTTTATAATATGCTTAAGACATTTATAGTTATTAGGTATATACAGTCAGTCCTTAATATGCATGGATTCTGCATCTAAGATTCAACTAACCACTAAAAATAAACATTCAGAAAACAGTTACATCTCTTCTCAACATGTGCAGGCTTTTTCTTATCATTATTCCCTAAGCAATGCAATAACTCAATTTGGTACATACTATTTTCATTGTCTTACATAGTATTAGCATTTAAAGTTTAGGGGAAAATAGGCATAGGTTATTTTTAAACTGGTGGGGATAGAACCCAGGGATACTCTACTACTAAGCTACATCCCCAGCCCTTTTTTATTTTAAATTTTGGGACAGGGTCTCACCACTTTGCCCAGACTGACCTTCTACTTATAATCCTCCTGCCTCAGTCCCCCAAATCACTATTTTCTATGCAGATAATACACCATTTTACATAAGTGAGTTTTCTGCACCACAGATTTTAGTATCTGAGGCAGGAACACTTTTACAAACAATTTTCTGTAGACAAAGAAAGACAAATGAACTACATTCCAAGTATTGTTAATGTTTACACAAAGTGTCTAATTTTATGCCATCAACAACCCTACCAGATAGCTACTATTATTATCCAAATTTTACTGATGAAGAACCAAGGCCCACAACAGATTAGCTCATTCACGTAAAAACACCCAAGAAGTAAGAGCACAATCAGAATGTTCCAGAGCTCCTACTCTTAGCAACTACCAGTACTTTATGATTATTATTAGTAAATAACTCACTGTACATCTAATAAAACTGAGATGTCTGTGTATACAGTATACGTGTGTGTATGCGAACATGTGTATTTCAAATGACCATGTGCTTTCAGCAATGTTTACAGGCCACTATAATAAAATAAGTCAGTTATTCTCAACTGCAGGTAATTTTACCCCCATCCCTTACCCAAACAGTGACACTGTGCAATGTAAATATTTTACAATGGACGAGCTCTTCTAACAGTACATGAAACCTCTTATAAGGTGCATTTAAAAAAAATTACTACTGGGACTTGAAGCCAGGGGCTCTTAACCACTGAGCCACATCCCCAGTCCTTTTGATATTTTATTTTGATATAGGATCTCACTAAGTTCCTTAAGGTCTCATGAATTTGCTGAGGCTGGCTTTGAACTTATGATCCTCCTGCCTCAGCCTCCTGAGCTACTGCAATTATAGGCATGCAACACCACACCCAGCTCATTTGTGTTTTCACATTATTGCCTATAATGGATTCTCCAACCTTTAGAACAGTCTTGTAGCAGAAGTAGATCAGAGACACATGACATGAAAATTGCTGCTTCACAAAAAAAGTAGTTTCAAGATGCCACTTCTGCAATTTTAAAACAAAATAATAAAAACCCTGAAAAAATTAAACCTAGGGGAAAATCTATACTTTATAAATTGGTTTACAATTTTGCTGTTTTATTATTTATTTATTTATTTATTTTTGGTATTAGGAATTGAACCCAGGAGCATTTGATCATTAGGCCACATCCCCAGGTCTTTTATTTTATTTATTTATTTTTTGAGACATGGACTCACTAACTTGCTTAGGGTCTTACTAAGCTGCTGAGGCTGGCCTCAAACTTGCAATTCTCCTCTCTCAACCTCCTGAGTTGATGGGATTACAGGTATGCACCACTGTACCATCTATTACAGTTTTGCTATTTTAAAAAGATGGACAATTTTTTAAACGGGAATCTTATTTGCATTGAAATAATAATTAATTTGCTTTGCAAAACTGGTCCCATAGCATTATCAAAACAGAGTGACCACCTTTTTTTTTTACTTTCGTTTTTTCTTTAACTGTTTTACTGTTCAGTTATTTCTACAGCAGTAGGGATTGAACTCAGGGGTGCTCTACCAATGAGCTATATCATCAGCTTGTTTTCATTTTTTATTTTGAGACAGTCTCATTAAGTTTCCCAGACTGATCTCAAACTTGTGATCCTCCTGCCTCATCTTTATTTCTCTCTCTCTCTCTCTCTCTCTCTCTTTTTTTATATAGACTCTCACGAAGTTACTTAGGGCCTCGCTAAGTTGGTGAACTTGGTCTTGAATTTGCAGTCCTCCTGTGTGACTATCTTTCTTAAGCTCCATACCCCTCATCCATTCCTTATCTAGTGAATCTGAAATCTGATTTATTTTAAAAATACAGTTAATTAGATACTTTTGTGAAAAATACCTTTTGTTCAAGCTGAGGTTCCCTAGAATGGTAACAGGAAAAGTGCATGTATATGCAAACACAGTTTCAGGTTTGATTTGATGTCCCATTAAGTTATGGAAATATGAGTGCATTTTTGTCTATGATTATGTCAGCTCTTACTGATTGTCCCAAATGAGTAGAGTACATTAGGGTGAGGAGAGAAGCTCAGGTAGCAGAGAGAAAAACAGTTAGCTTGATGCGGTAGCGCACATCTGTAATCACAGCAACTCAAGAGGGTGAGGCAGGAGGATTTCAAGTTCGAGGCCAGCCTTAGCAACTTAGCAAGACCTTGTCTCAAAAGAAAAATTACGAAGGGCTGGGGATGTGGCTCAATGTTTAAGCGTAACAAAAACAAAACAAAAATGGGGGGGGGAAGAGAGAGAGAGAGCGAGAAAGAGACAGAGACTGTGAGACAGTGAGATACTACCCACACTTCAATGCATGACTCATGTGCTGTGGTCTTCCCTTAGGGTTTCATTCCACCTTCTTTGCTTTTATTAGGTTTTTTGTGCCTCTTCATGGTACTCAGCACAGCGTATTCTACAAACAGGATAATTCATATTTATACTTTATGGTCTCCCCTTCTAGAGATGAAATTGCTAGAGGGAGACCCTAGCGATTATCTTTGTTTTTCTTTGTTTATCTTTGTTTTTCTTCTAGCGTCTAGCATGGTTCCTTAAGCTGTGCAACTATATGTGTGTGTGCGTTTACAGTATGTCTCTTTTTCTTGAATTCGTGCCCTTTGCTGCAGGCTGATCATTTTGCTGTGCACCATGATGAGGAGAAAGATGTGATTACAGGCCTGAAGCAAAAGACTTTGTATGGACGGCCCAACTGGGAGAATGAGTTCAAGACAATTGCAAGTCAACACCCTAAGTAAGGAGTCCCCACCAGGGAGTATGTTTGCTCCTTCCTTCCTTCCTTCCTTCCTTCCTTCCTTCCTTCCTTCCTTCCTTCCTTCCTTCCTTCCTTCTTTTCTTTCGTTCTCTCTCTCTCTTTCACAATCTTTCTTTTTCTCTCTCTTTCTTTCAGAACTAGGGACACAGTGGTGCTTTACCACTTAGCTGCAAATTTTTTTTTAATTTTTTTTTTTATTTGAGACAGGAACTTGCTAAATTGTTGATACTGGCCTCAAACTTGCAATCCTCCTGCCTCAGCCTCCCCAGTAGTTGGAATTACAGGCATGTGCCACCACACTCAGCTCACTAGAGTGTTCTTTTTTTTTAAAAAAAGTATTTATTTATTTTAAGAGAGAAGTACAGTGAGGGGAGAGAGAGAGACAGAGAGAATCAATTTTATTGAGTTTTCCACATGGCTTTTGTTGCTCTGACACTTACTTGTGTAAGTGGGTGCTGGGGTTTGAACCTGTGTACTTGTGCATGCTGGGCAAGCACCATAGCCTCCAAGCCACCACTCCAGCCCCTACCAGGGTGTTCTTGAGGCTTGTAATCTACTTACAGCAGCACTTCCCGAGCATGGCTACTCTTGTAATTCTAGAAACTAAGATACTCACGTTACATATTTGGATTGAATTCATGTCAAGTATGCCCAGTATTTTAAGAGGGAATCCTTAAATCACAGCAAACTTACCTGGAGGGTTACTGAAAACAAAAAGTTACAGGTCTTTGACTCAGAATTTCTTATCTGCTTGTCCAAAGCTGAGCTGTAGCTTTTTGAGAGTTTTTTTTCAGTCACCTAAATTTTACAAATGTTTCCACTTCTGTGAAATATTCAATGCAATTTATACTTATTATTAGGGAGACACTGCCCTCCTCACTTTGTTATAGCTGCTGCTGCTTCTCCTCCTCCTCTTCTTCCTCCTCCTCCTTATCCTTCTTTTTCTAGTACTGGAGATTGATCCCAGGGGTGCTTAACCACTAAACCACATCCCCAGAACTTTTTACTTTTTATTTTGAGACAGAGTCTTACTATGTTGCTTAGGGTCTTGCTAAGTTGCTGAGGCTGGCCTTGAACTTGTGATCCTACAGCCTTAGCCTCCTGAGTTGCTAGGATTGCAGGAATGTGCCACTGTGCCCACTTCAGTCATAGCTTCTGAGTTTAAAATTCTAAGTTGATGGCTGTCCAAGATTCTTTCTGCCTTCACTAAAACTTTAGCCATCATGAGACCTTGAGATTTTCTATCTAGCTAGAACACATAAAAAACTCAAGAGATCACCATAAGTACATCCTTTCCACCATTACTTGTTACACATTAATGAGCATACAAATCACCTGCTATGTCTTTAAAATGCATATTCTGATTTAGTTGTTCCTGGATAGGACTCAAAAATCTGCACTCTTAGAAAGCCAACCCAAGCTTGACCCAGCAGCATAAGCCTGCAATCTCAGCAGCTTGGGTGGCTGAGGCAGGAGTATTGTGATTTCAAGGCCACCCTTAGCAACTTAGAGAGGACCTAAACAATTAAGTGAGACTCTATCTCAAACTTATAAAAAAAGTAAAAAGGGCTGGGGATGTGGCTCAAAGATTAAGTACCCATGGGTTAAATCTCTGGTACAAAAAAAAAATCCAATGCTACTGATCTGGAACTATAAGTTGAAGAGCAAGATCTTAAACTCCAAGATTAGACAGATAGAGCCACATCAAGCTGCTGTCAAAATTGGGGTACCCAAGAAAGGTTTGCTCTTGATTTCAAGGTGCCAGAAAGGGCTTGGAGGGCACAGAGCCCTGAAATGAAGTAACTCAGACTCACAAATTAACCACCATTTTCTCTGTGACACAAGTTTCCAAAAATGCTCCTTAGAATTCATTTTCTAGGGAAGTCGATTGCTTTTTGAATTATCCAGGTGTCCCCACAATCAGGGCTGAGCCCCTCCTGCAGTTTAATCTGAACTTTTGCCATTTGTAGAGAAAACAAAGGAACAGAGAGGGCTCAGCCCTGGGGCCCCAAAATCAATAGGAATCCACCCTTTGCTTTGGAGTCTATCTTATCCCAAAGTGTGAAACTGTCTCTTCTTTTTTTTCTGTCCTGAAAAGTACCAGAATAGGTGTTTTCCTCTGTGGTCCTGAAGCCTTGGCTGAAACCCTCAGTAAACAGTGCATCTCCAACTCTGAGTCTGGTCCACGGGGAGTGCATTTCATTTTCAACAAGGAAAACTTCTAAGTTATCTCTTCCACGAAGAAACAAATCTAGGTTATGCTGCATCAAAGGCCCAAATAATGCTGGTTGGCTATAAGTTCCAGGAACAGAAAACTATAATGTAATGGATTCCCTGAAAGGAATGTCAAAGATTGTTTGCTAGTGATAAGCTGCATTTTTATGGCGCTTTGTGATTTTTAGAGCACTTTTACAAACATTGCTTCATTTCTTCCACTTCATGATGTCAGAGGAAGGTAGGTCAAGGATTTCTGACTCATTTTTAGGTTAAAACAATGGGGCCTTGAAAGGGTTCAGGAGGTTCCTTAAGATTATGTACTAGTCAACTAGAGTATGGTAAGAGGTCAGTTCTCTTACATCCATCCGCAGAGACCAGGTCTAGGCTATCTGACTCCAGTTTTGGTAGTCTTCCAACAATACTGGGCTGCCTCAAAATCAGGTTTTTTTTTCTTTTGGTACCAAAGATTGAACCCAGAAGCTCTTAATCACTGAGCCTCATCCCCAGTTCTTTTTTTTTATTTTTTTTTTTAGAAAGAAGGGACAGTGAGAGAGAGGGACAGAGAGAGAGAGAGAGAGAAGCAAATTTATTTAGTTTTTCACGTGACTTTCATTCCTCAGACACTTCATTGTGTACATGGTGCTGGGGTTTGAACTCGCATACTGGTGCATGCCAGGCAAGCACCATAACTGCCAAGCCACCACTCCAGCCCTTATTTTTTTATTTTGAGACAGCGTCCATGAAGTTGCTCGGTGCCTCACTAAGTTACAATCCTCCTGCCTCACTCTCCAGAGTCACTGGAATTACAGGTGTGTGCCACCACACCCGACTCAAAATCTAGTTTCTGTACCTCCCCCAAAGTAGCAGCAAACCAATCACTTTCCATATTGTGCCATCAGATTTTAATAGTTATTTCCATATTGAAGATTTTCCAGATAGGAGATTATATATGCTGGTAGTGATTTAGTACCTCCTACTGACAGTTTTTTTTTTCTAGTAACAGTTTTGACAACCTGGCATATTCTAGCTTTCCAACACAGCAGCCTAAATGTGTCAGAGATTCTTCCTACAGGTGAATATTATAGAGACAGGAATTAAAAAAGTATTTAGCATTTACCATGATGTTTGGCAGAGAGAAGATACTCAAGAACAGTTTGTTGAATGAATGAGTGAAAAGAATGAGGGTTAGTTGTGACAAACAAAGCCTTACTGGATGTGTGAATGTCACCTCCGAGAAATGTACTGGAGTGTTTCCACTTGGAAAAAAGTTAGGTCCAGCCTACATATTAGTTCATTCAACAAATATTTATTGTGCTATTGCTATAGTTCTGGCACTGTATGCGTAATTTCAATTTTTTTTGTTTTTATTTTTTTTACCAATGTATGAGCAGGAAGGGGAACCTCAGTTTTAGGGATACTGCTCTTATTGGCCCTTTCTAACCTAGGTTCCATAACCAAAACCAGCTCCATTTATTGCTATGAGAATATGTCTCCAGGGTTTTCTGTCCTTTGACACCAATACAATTACCAAAACAGATTTGTTCTCTGTTATGAGATGAAAAATGGATGTAAAAGTGCATGTAATTATAAGAGATTCCTTCTTTATTCTTCTCCCAAGCTCCCAGCCATCAGCTATCAGCTTGATTTCACAGCTTTTTTTTAATGTTTAATACTTAGCATTAAGGAATAGGTATTGAGAGAATGATAAAGCATTGTTTTTAATCTCAAGGCTATGAAGGCTTTTTTTAGTTGTGCTTTTGCAATATTGTGCTTATGAAACTTTAATACTTGCAGGCATTACATGTGAATAGTTTCTTGGGAAGAGGACCTGGGAGATGATTCCTAGGAAGAACTTTTATTAAAACTGTTGTTAACCATTAAAATTAATGAGCTGTCGCTGTTTCTGTGTTGTTGATCTTGGTACTAAAGGATGAATGCAGCTAGCAGGGATTTTCTCTGGCCTGTTAAGGTTGAGATTCTCTGTGTTTCAACAGATGACATGCCTAACACTGAATAGTGTATGGACTGGGAAGGGAAAATTGAGGACTAAGTTTTGTGCCGATGTCTGAGTGATCCTTAGAGCACTGGTGTTAGGGAATGTTGCTGCACAAAGTGGAAAGAATTTTGAAGACATAGGAGCCCAGTTTGCCCTCTTCTTTCAATTTCCCCTGATCTTTCATATTCTAACTTTACAGTTGAATGTCATCAAGTCAGACTGTGACATGTGAGCTCATGGTTCTGTTCTAAATGAGTCAACCACTTATGATCCTCACTATCTGGGAAATGTATGGGCCTGTGGACATATGTTCCTGTGGGAATCAGTGGGTGTTGCAATGGAGGGAAAGGACATTACTTAAAACAAATACCAATAATATAAATAGCAAAAATTTACTGAATACCTCTTATTATGCCAGACATTTTATTTACACTTCAGTTCATCCCTCAGCAACACTTCTGTGTAGCCATTCTGTAACAATTTTGCTGATAAGAAAACTGAATCTGGGGCTGGAGTGGTGGCTCAGCAGTTATGGCACTTGCTCGGCATGCGCAAGTACGCGGGTTCAAACCCCAGCACCACATACACAACAGAGTCTCAGAGCAATGAAAGCCACATGAAAAAATAAATAAAAATAAAATAGATTCTCTCTCTCTCACTGTCCCTCTCTCTTTAAAAAAGAAAAAGAAAAAAGAAAACTGAATCTGGGAGAAGGCCAATGATAACCTAAGATCCCACAGCTAGTAGGTGACAATCAACAATAAATCCACATTTTTCTATCAGTAACATCCACATTATTTATACTCCACTAGCAGATTAGACAAGGTATAATTAACCAAGAATATTCTCAAAGTTATTGTGCTAGGTATGAAATATGCACTAAGAACAGCTGGATAACAGCTGGATAACATTGGTGGCACAGGCCCAAGTATCTTGGTATCTTAGTTTAGAAACACTGCATAACCTGATTCATGCTAATTTTGACTCTTAAGATAAAACAGAATCTATCCAGGAGTATAACTATTTCTTTTGGAGAAAAGGTTCTTGTAACTCACTTTAAATTTACTTGCTACATATGTTTATTTTATTTTGTACACTATGTCTTTCAGGGAAAGGACAATTATTGTTCAGTGCTGTGTGTGTGTGTGTGTGAGAGAGAGAGAGAGGAGGGAGAGGGATGGGGGTGGGTGGAAGAGAAATAAAATCGCATGCAGAGGAAGTCAAATCAGAACAGGACAGAATTCCTCAATATAAATGCTGTTGGGAAAAACACGAACTGTTGACAGAAGACAGGAAATATGACCATTAGAGATTTCTAAAATGTGGGAAAATAATCCACCAGATAGTCTGAGATTCTTTTAAAACTGCAGCCTTTATTATCTTGTGGTGGTAGTTGGGAAATGAAATAGTGTAAGCAATTAGAAATTCCAGTTAATAATTATTGCTAGGAGGATAGAAATTTTCAAGTAATTCTGATATTTCAAACTGTAAGAAGAAACGACATCCCCCAATATACCATTTTGTAGAGAAAAGGAAGTACCAGGAAAGGCAGCACATGAGCAGAGGCCACTATGAGTTTATTTTCTGGATCTTACTCTGAGAACTAACAACATGGAGACTGTGCTTATCTGTTTTTTGGAAAAAGCCCAAAATATTATATTCAGAAATTTCATGTTTCAGAGGAGACCACTTCAAAGAAAGCAAACTTAATTTATATAAAACATCAAGTTCAAAAAGTCTTTATAAATCTTAAAATTACATTATAATATTACATAATCACTAAATTTATGTTAGATCACTTGATTGCTAAATGTTGATTCCTCTTTTCAGTTATGTAATTCCCAGTTAAATAACAACAAAATCACTAACCCACCCATATTAATGGAAGAAGCTAAATATCACTCTTTTGGGTCAGATGGGGACAAGTCAGGGCATGAGGAATGAATCACATTTGCTTTCTATGAAATTTTATAACAAATCTCAGATACCCCTGTGTTGATTGCGAAGAAAAAAATCATGCTGTCTAAATATCACCCAAGGATAGTAAATGTGTGTGTGTTGGCTGAAAACCACCAGGGCACTCTACTGACAGATTTAGCTATTGAAGGTCCGCAGAGCTATCTGATAAGCCTGTTTTCCAGTTGGGAGCTCTGCATTATCCACGGCTAAAGCATCACACTCAGACATCTGTGTTGTCAACTACCTGCTGTGTTCATTACCTGGTGTTCCGTTCTGCTGGGCCGAGTGTGCCTGTTGCTTTACTGAGATGAAAGGCAATGGCATGTTGGACCATGCCCAACTCACAAAAGAAGTAAGCTGTAAGATAGCCTTTAAGAAACTGAGTTTTTGCATTTTCTTCCTTTGGAGAAAATAATAAACTTTACTTGCCACTTGGCACATTTAAAAATGCATTTGGCTACTTCCCCAATAGCCCTGTGAGATGAAGAAACTGAAGATACCTACATAAATTTTGGGCTCAGGTTTGGTAAATAAATAGTTGACTTGGAATAGATGTTCTGACTTCAAATTGAAAACACAGTGGCTAAATATATTGGATGGAAAATTCAAGTACATACAATGGCCAGTACTTGGGATTAAATCCAGGGCCTCGTGCATGCTACCCAAGCACTGTAGCACTGTTCTAGAACCCCAGTTCATAACTATAGAAATTTAAATTTGTGGTATCCCAATTTTTAATTGCTAAGTCTGGTCTTGAACTTGCGATTCTTCTGCCTCAGTCTCCTGAGTCACTGGGGTTACAGGCATGCCCAATTTTTAAACATTGGACAAAATGAAAATAATAATAATAACTGTATCCAGAAGAGCAAAAACTTAAAGATTTCTTCTACCTTAACAGGAGAATAGATAAATAAATTGTATTGTATTCATGCAAGTGAATGGTATGTCACGGTAAAAAGTAAATGAACTTTAATGCATGTATTAATATCAACATAGATTAACACAAAAAACATGATGTGAATAAAGCAAGTTGTAGAATTATTAAAAAATGCATGCTGGGCTTGGCAGTGCATGCCTGTAATCCTAGTGACCCGGGAGGCTGAGACAGGAGCATCACAGATTCGACACCAACATCAGCAACTTAGCAAGGCCCTAAGAAATTTATTTGAGACTGTCTCAAAATAAAAAATAAAAATGGGCTGGGGATATGACTTAGTGGTTAGGCACCCCTGGTACCTCCTCCCTCCCAAATACATTTTGAGAAATCTGCTTTCTCTTAAAGATATTGTACATCAAAGTGTGAGGAGATGGGAATAGGAGGCAAAATTGAAACAGTAACACACTGTTTCAGCATCAACTAGAGAGAGAGAAATAAAATAGGGAATATTGAAACAAATAGAGTATATACTTTTTTTTAAAAAAAAGTATATAATGCTCAAACTGATTGAAAATTGGTCCAAATTTTCCAACTCTCTCTGCATTCACATGCTCTGCAATGTCACTTTGCAGCTCCTTCCATCAAGAGGAGGAATCCATTCAAACAGTAATCCAGGTATATTCACTTTGGCATAGTTAGAACATTAGATTCATAGAGATGGAAAAATAATTCTTGCATAAAAGTCAGCTCAAAGTGAAAAATATTTATGTCATTACAATGTAAATGTGTATTGGTTTTCTAATTTTAGAATTAATTAACAGACAAACCCCAGAAGACTTGGTCATGGTTAAAATAAAATGTAAAGTTCTCAACCGTGATAATATGTAATTAAAGGCACAATAGAAAGGGTTGAGTATTTATAGAAACTTAAAGAAGAAAAAGGACATTTGCTATTTGTGTAAGTAGATATGGGAAGTAAGCTCTACCTCTGGTATCAATCTGTTTCAGTCAGTCAGGATTGGCTTATGCTGCAACAGCAAACTTCAAAATCTCAAAGACCTAAAACAACAAAATTTGCTTGTTGGTATATTACATGATCACTGTATTTTGACAGGGGATAATGGACTTATTCAACATTTTCCTCTCTTATGGCAGGCTCCATCTCCTTGCCTCAGCTATGCACTAAGAAGTTTACAAAATTTATCTCCTTTAATTTTTAGAACAATTACTATCCCTGCTTATTACAAAGCTAGGGCCTTCTGAAAAACTGAGGCAGCACAAAGACCCCTTCCAAACCCCAATTCTTGTGATCGAGTCAGAAAGATTTCAGACATGTCACTCAGTTCATTGACGGAATAGGAAAAGGGAAAGTGGACACTCTCAAGGGAGACAGTGGGTCCTCTCAGAGAGAAGAGGGACGATGTGCATCTCCGGTTTTATTGGGGATCCCAGAGCGGTTTCCAGAGAGTCCCAGCCAGGTCCACCTCTTGACTTTTTTTTTTTTTTAGAGAAACAACTTTATTTAGTTTTTCACATGGCCTTTGTTGCTCCAACACTTAGTTGCGTAT